>JAWWML010021313.1:0-17458 GCA_035047165.1 Ormyrus rosae
TTCGGATAACCAAGCCACTTTACTAGCAATTGTTTGTTAGCTCCACGGCCTTTGCTGCTAATCACGCGCTCGATCTTAAAGCTTTCGTGAGTCACGCGCGTTTTTCCCACCAATACCAATTTAGCCGTATAGAAAAATCCGTCTATGATTTCTCCGTTCAAATCTTCCAAAACGTAGGTGAAAAGGTTTTGCCTTTTAGTCCGTCGATTTATTTTAAACACTTCTTCACTGTAATTCTTTTCATACCCTTTCTCGAAAGTACCCTTCGTACGACAAGAGCCATTTTACTTCTTTTAACTGTGGTTTGTGAATGCGCGTGTTTTTGTAAATTTAGTAGCGCTTCGGCGGCGTTGTAGAGATTCACCTCGTTGGCTTTCATTTTTATACCGCTGTGAAGCATGTGCTTGTAAGCGTGTACAATTTTTTGACCAACGTCAATGTAACGTCTACTATTTTTATGCGTAAAATAGCGCCAAATGCGCTCGCATATAGTTCTGTTGAGTCTCTCCATACAGCTGCTTTAATATCGGGGTTCCGCGCGACTCTGAAAATAATATCCTTCTTCTTCAAGAGATTTTGAAAGGCGGCACGGGGGACCGGCCGCGGGCGCGTTTTAAAATTTTCTCAAACGCGCTTGCAACGTTTTGCGCAGTTTTTTCTCGCAGAGGTTCAATCCATGCATATTTACTTAAAACATCGATCACGACTAACAAGTAGCAGATTCCGTCGTTGTAATCTCTCAGCGAAGTTAATTCAATTAAATCGCACTCCCAGAGATCGTCAATATTGGTGACATTGTACTATAGTCTTGGAAATTTTCTCGTCACCGGGCAATGAAGCGTGTAAGCGTCTTGAGTGCCGAGTAAATTTTTTTCTTTTCTTTCTCCGAGGTACTTTTTCCGTTAACGCGCACGAGATTCCGTGAACCGGCGTATGCTGCCTTATGTGTCGGGTCGTAGTAGAGCGTCGCGTAATTATTATTATTTTCTATATCTCCATCTCCAGCCATTTTTTTCTATACCTCGTCGCTTTTGGCGATCTTACAGAGTTGTCAAGCATAGCTGAGTCTGTTATGCGTCGCTTGGCCGTATTTAAAGGAGCAGCCAGTCTCTGACCGATTTTTAATACTTCTAAATTTCCAATCAATTTTTTTGGAGTCTCCGAGGTTTGAATAAATTTTGCAAACTCGCGTAATCCTACAGGGCCTTTTCCCGTTTTTTAATTGTTAACTACGTTTTTTATCAATTCGACAACGTTGGTGCCCTCGATTTTTTTACCATCCAATGTTATCGTACCTGTGTTGTCCCATTTTAAACTATCCGGTGCCACCGACGTTTTCCAATACCTAAGCAAGAGTCTAGCTTTCGAGATATGAGCTTTAGGCACGCTCGTAAGTATGTCTTCTTCGTTAAGAGATTCGTGTACATCGTCCGCTTCAATCTCCACGCGTTCCCAAGTTCGCTCGACGTCTTAAGTTATTTCGCTGCCAGAGCAGAGTTTCGCGGCAGCTCGTAACCCGGCGTTTTTTGCGACGTCTTCGCGAGTTAACGTTATGCCCTCGTCGCGTGCATATTACGTAATTTGCGAATAATCGCCCTTGCTTCGTGTGCGGGTCGTAACGCGTAGTTTCGTATTGCCAAATTACGTCAATCCGTGTTATTTTATATCCGAGAGAAACGGCTTTTCTTAGCTCGTCGGCAACCCACGTTCCCTCAAACTCTCGCTCGTCAGGGAGCTCTTCTATCCGCATTTCTTCGCAACAAGATCGACGCAAGGCAAAAATCAATCGGTTGTGCATTTTTACCGGAAACACTGGTAAAAATAAATCTCGCGGAGGTAAAATTCTACATTTGACGAGCCCCTCTACGCTCGACAAATCGATAGCATCGCCACCGTTCAAGGCAGCGCATTCAGTGCCGACGAATATACGCGGATGTCCCAAGGGAAATTTACCGCGTTTGCTGATGTACGGGTTCAAAGAGCAAATATCGATGTAACTAATCTTTTCTCCTTTGCCGACAGTGTAAGACAAAACAATATTTTCTGTCCGCCCGCCAAAAAACGCGTCTTGTGGATTTAAAACTATTTTGCCGGATAACGGGTGATTTTCGACAAAACGGGCAATATCCGGAGATGCGTCTTTCAGACGGTCAAACTCGCATTCCCAGATCTCGCGCGTTTCGTAACCAAATGATCTTATTTTTTCCATCCGCGCGAGAGTATATTCGTAAACCTCGTTGAAGCTTTTCCCGAATTTCATAGTTTTTTCGCGTACAATCTTAAAACACTTAGGATATCCGTGATAATAACACCCTTGGAACTCGTAGACGGTACCTTTTGTCGTCTCACTCGGTAAATAACCGTCCACTAAATAGCCTTCCGGTAATTTATACTCGCGAGCGCGATCAGCATGTATTATTTCGCAACCTCCGGTACGTTCGCAATAAAGCAGCCACTCGACCGCTTTTTGCGAATGTATGCGAATGTCTATATCCGTTCGGCGGAACTATACCGATTGTAATATTTTTTAATAAAATTTTTTCTAAACACGATCGACCACGCGGAAGCGATAGTCGTAGCTCTTTCAAAAGGGTCTGTATTACCGAGTTTTAAAAATATATTACGAAACGCTAAACAGCTTCGCCTTAAAATCTCGACATCCATCTTGCAATATTCGACGATTTCTTTTTTCAAATCAAACACCGTATTTGAATTTTCCGCGTGCCATTTTAAAAAATCGGCTCTCTCTGATTACGACATTGTATCCGCTCCATAAAATTCTACACGTGGTATAGGTTCTACGTATGATTGATTTTCCCCAGTGTTAAAAAAATGGGGAAAATAGCCTTTTTTCGTCGACGCTTTTAATCCGAAAGTTTTTGGAAGCGCTGCTAACTTCATATGAAAATAGTTTAAACTGTCGATAAATTTAGTACGGCCTACCTGTATCTTCATAATATTTTGACCGTTTAAAATTACATCTCGAATAATTCTTTTAAAATAAATTGCGCGTCGAAATCGCGCGCGTTATGTGCGAAGCAAATTGTAACCGTCCGATATTTAGATTAAATATCGCGCGTAACGCGAGATAGCAGGTGTCGCGCCGATCTGTGAGATCTCGCACGGTCTCTTTGCGGGAGTAAGACTGGAAGTCGCTCTCTCGCTCACCGGCCACCGACCAGCTCACACGCTCAACCATTCACTGCTGAAGACAGGATTTGTCGTCAATTCCGAGGTTCACTAGCGAGGCCCATCGAACAGCACGTTCGGTGGGTGATGAGCCATCAATACACCGTAGTGAAATAGGTAATCATTGTAAAAATAGAATTAAGGAAAAGAAATTGTTCGTTAAAGTGTCAATAAGGTGTGTTTTCACAATCCAGACCCGCAACATATTTAATAAAATAATATATATAATATTAGATAGTTACAAAATAATTTGTTTAAAATCGGATCTTTTGCGCACGCAGATGCCCAATAACTGCTTTACAGGGTTTTCGCGAAAAATATATTCGCGAATACCGCAGGTATTACAGTGCTGTTTAACATCGTCGATGTTAAGACAGTCTGTACATACTTGCTGTGCGATGCAGAGATTTGGCTCCTGCGCTTTCATCGTTGAATGATTCCGGTAAGCGTTATCCTGCCTCATCTCGAAATCGTAGAAAATAAATAAATTTTTTTTTCGTTTCGTTTTGTTCGCTGTCTATAGGCTGCATGAAACACGAGTCATTAACTTGATGACGTTTATTGCAAGGCTAACACCAAGTTATTCCGCACTCGTGTTTCCCGCGATGCTTATGTACCAGCGTGAAGCATGTCTGACACATTTTTAAAAGGTCGCACAGTTTCTTGTTCTTTTTTTTATAACTTTCGACAGGTATATTTATCCGCGCATCCAGCACCAACTGTTCCGCGCGCGTTTTTTGAAAAGAACGTCGACTATCGCAGATAAGCTTCCATTCTTTTTTGTCTCCGTGCACGAACGTTGCTTATTTTTCAAATACATCGCGCCTACTACAATAGCCCGTGGTAAACATAATCTACTCTCACCTGCATTTAACTTATGTTTACTTGATCCTACTGGCACGTTTACTAATAAAAAGTTTAATGCAAAGCTATCGTCTACCCGAAATTTGGCATTGCTTTGCATTAAACTTTCCATTAGGCTCCATAAATCGGAGTAAGAAAACTCGTCAACTGGTCTAAGCGATAGTCCAGCCGCTTCGAGGGCAAAATAATCGTTTTTTATCCCGAGTCCGATTAAATCTCTTTCACCCGTAGAAAGAGATGTGCAATGATTGTGCAGGTCTTTAACAGCCCTCCAACCATAAAACAGGATTAACACTGAGCGGCGCATCGTTTATTTTAACTATATACTCCCT
This sequence comes from Ormyrus rosae, assembly GCA_035047165.1. Classification (NCBI taxonomy): domain Eukaryota; kingdom Metazoa; phylum Arthropoda; class Insecta; order Hymenoptera; family Ormyridae; genus Ormyrus; species Ormyrus rosae. Next base: position 4,386 of record JAWWML010021313.1, read on the forward strand.
ACTATGTAATCAATATTTTTTAACGTACCGCGCGCCTTCCCCGCTAATCGCGAAACGTACACCCGCGGGTTTTAAAATATAATTCTCGCGATACCCTTTACCGGTCTGCACGATATGCGGTTGCTCCTGCTGCCTCTGCTCCTGTTGCTGCTGCTGCTGCCGCGGCTACGGCTGGTGCTGACGACGAATTAGGGTGTGGGGTCTGGGGGGGTCAGATGAGCTTGAAGCTTCAACTGAAAATAATCCGAAAACTTTTTATTTATTTTTATTCTTTTTTTTTTGTTGTTTTTTTAATTAAAATTCCGGAGGTGCAATAAAATAATCCCGAGCCCTATCGAGAAGGTCTTTCAATAACTCTAAATCTAAGGAATAAAAAAATGATGATTCATCCTCGCACATGTCGCAATACCATCGGATTTATGCGGCTTTTTGGCACATCTTTAATTTGCACCGTGTATTGCTCCAGAAATTCGAGGTCCATTACACGGGTTGCCGGCGCCTCGTTTTCACCGTTAACTCTACGCCGAATAACTTAAAAAAAAAAAGTTTAATAAAAATTCATAAAAAAAATATTATTATTATTTTTAAAAAAACTTACATCCAACAATCCGCAAATTATTTATGTTGGTATGGTCAAAGATGTGCTGAAATTCATCCACTCCATCCGTCCAACAAAAATCGCACAGTAATGACGCACGTTCTTCACGTTCCTCTTTAGTCATCATCCCCTCAACGCGGTAGCGACACATGCGTCTGATAGCTGCGAAAGGCGGCTCGTAATTCTGCTCCATGTAAAGCAAAAACGCCTGCATCTCGTTGATCTCCTCGGCTGCGCCTACAGCCTCTCCGGCGGCGCCTGCCTGAGGGGCTTGAACGGCGCCCTGTTGCGCAATGGGCTCAGCGCCTTCAACGGCGTTCCCCACATCCCGCATGACAGGCACAGAATCCTGCATTTCGTCGGCTACTCCTGCAGCCTCCCCGACGGCGCCTGCCTGAGGGGCTTGAACGGCGCCCTGTTGCGCAATGGGCTCAACGCCTTTAACGGCATTCCCCAAAGACCGCATGACGGGCACAGAATCCTGTATCTCATCAGCGTAGGATATTGTTTGTAAGGGACCGCTTTGGAAAAATGCGTTTTTCCCAGCGCTTATTAATTGTAATAAAATTTTTCTTTACGAGTCCTAAACAAATTTCCTTCCAACCGTGATTTTTATAATCTACGAATACATGTATGCAGCTGCTTTACAAATTTCTATTATTACAGTTATCTGTTCGAATGTAGTTTTCTTTCCTTTATCTTTTCGGGTAGGTAAATTTATAAGAAATTTTTATTTGCGTCATTGTAAAGTCGCTACCGCTGTTTCTCTCGGTGTACAGATTGGGGCATGTATGAACGAGCTTGACGCAGGTGTCAGTAATTTTCGATATAAATATTTTCCCGGTCATGTAAAAATAGCTATCACGCCATTTTTATGGCATTTGGGGGGAATTTGCAGTAACGATAGGGGAAAATCAATAAATCGACAATAGGTTTAATAAGACAAATTAACAACACTTTTATGAAATAATAATAATGGGCGCCAGCTGCTTTAGCAGCATAATAAAATTTCTCAATATCTATCACAAAATTACGAAAGCTAACTCGAATCGATAGAGCACTCTAGGCTCTTACGGGACGCGAATTCCCGAAATTATCGCGAGCGCGACGCGAACGATGCTCGACGCTGAGCACGCGCTACTAATCTAAAGAATTCACCTTTTTAAGATGATGCCCTGGGCCGGTAGTCCTTCGCTTCGACGTCGTCCCCTCGGTACTTGTTGCGCGGGCTGCCTTCCCAGGAAATTGTGTCGTCGAGCACGAATGGCACAAAGACCTATTATCGCGCGACTATTCTAGTCAGCCTCGCGAGACAAAGTGCCTCACAAAAATGCGACGACCGTACTGGTCGGCGTCGTGAGACAGAGAGTCTAACGAAAATGCGAGCGTACTAGTCGGCGTCGCGGGACAGAGAGATCGATCGACGCAATCGATTCTCTGATGAGCCTCGCGAGATTGCGCGCGCATACGTGTTCGCCGAGCTGTTGCATGCGGCGAACCGCTTCGAATCTCTGCATCGCGATGCGGTGCGCGCGCGCTCAGCCGGGACTCGTATTGTCGTTTTCGAGTCCGGCTTCGCGGGTGAATTTGAAAGTGTTTCTTCGGTGCTGATGCTACGGAGATGGTGCTTGGATGCACCAAGGCAGTCAGCCATGCTGACTGACAGGGGTGCAGTTCTTCGTATCTTCGAAATCGTCGGTCTTCACATTTCTGAGGTAAGTGCTCATTCGTGAGCTTCCTTTTTTTATTATCTGTTGTTTTGTTTTGCATGCATTTTCTAACCTGCATGTACTAATTACTAACTTCTTGGTGAGAGTGCATGCTGGGGAGTTGAGCTCTTCAAACTCTCACCTTGTATTGATTTCTTTTACTAATTTCTTTTGCTCCATCCTAGGTTTGGGTGTCGGAGCAGTCACCAGCGTGTCTTCTGGATGCTGTCTTCCTGCTTGGAGCTGGTGCAAGAGCTGCATCCTTGTTTGTTAAGTAAAGAGCTATACGCTACTCTTTATTCTTAATGTTGTTTTGTCTTGCATGCTCTTTTTAAACTAATCCGCATGTTTTGGACATTTGCATGCACTTATTAACAACCATGAGAGTGTCTATAAGCAGTGGGGCTGCTTAAGGCCCTCTTCAGCTAAGCTTAAATCCTAATTTGCCTACGTTTTCCTAAGCTGCGCCGAGCATCGGCTTTTTAGGCAGCTCTAAACGACCTATTATTTAAATTATTGTAAACATGCTAAGTGCACGGTTACAACGCATGCGATGCTGAACCTCTGTCGCTTTCATCTTCAGCATTTTTTGACGCTCTAACACCTGTTCCGAGACCGTTGCCAGGAGACTCGTTTACCAAAGAGCCTACACAAGAAACGCTGATTAAATTATTGTATCAATTATCGCAGTTACAGGCTAAAATAACATCATAGTAAGTTTACAATACTTTACATTTTTTTAAATATATTTTGAATAATTTTTTAGTATAATAATATTTCGCTTACAGTTTAAGGATGTTTAACAATCAGCTCTACGATGATGCACTTTGCAATAATATCGCTAATGCTGCTTGGAGGCGAAAAATGTATTTGTTTGTCAAGAATCGAAAAATGATCCGTCTAATTACAGCACCGTACGGAGACGAAAAATATTTCAATGTTATTCCGAAAGAAACTTTCCATACAGGCTTCAAGTCGTTAGAAAAAAAGCGTCTTATCGAAAGACGGAGAAAATATCCTCCGAAATTTTCAGAAATTTTTGTTTTGTACTGTCCCATTTTAGCAAATTTAAAACAATTGTACAAAAAGCCTGTATTGAGATTTGTTGGACATAACCTTTTTATTAAAAATTTCAAATAGATCTGTAAAATGTATATTAGGAAAATTAACGAAAGCTTTATGTGAAGCAGATTTAGCCAATAAGTCAACATCTTTATTTCCTTTAATCCCTATATGCGAAGGAATCCAAAAGAATTTTATAAAATTATTGGGGTTTTGCGAAATATACATGTGATACTTTGGCTTAATTTGATAAATTAGAGAGTTTGTAGTAGAGCTAAATTTAAAGTTAGAGATACTTTGGAGAGCACTAAGGGAGTCAGAAAAAATGCAGATGTTTTCTTCGACTAGTGACAGAGCAATCTTTAAAGCTTCATTTAAGGCAGAGCATTCTGCGTTATAAACCGAGGCATGTTTGTTTAAAGATTTGCTAATCTGTAAGTTTAAGCTTGGTGAGATACAAGCAGCACCAACGAGATTACTATCTTGAGATTTTCTACCGTCTGTGTATATGGTATGCACATTATAATTTTCTAAAAATAATTGCAGATCAGCATTAGGATCTTTGCTTTTTTTTAATTTGAAACCCAATTCACAATTAATTAGAATTGGTTGGAACACAATGTTATAACTGTAAATATTAATATTTTCCAATGCTTCAATGCAGTTGGAAAGTTCGCTTACTGTTTCTATGCAAGTCGTAAGTATTCTTTTGCGCTTTCTATTGGTCGGATAGACAAAAGTTAGTGTGCGGTACATTAGAGATTTTTTGTTTGATAATACTTTAGTATTATAACGGTTACCTAAAAGTTTAGCACGCTCAGTTATTAAAGGCAGTTTTGACTCTGCTAATAAAATATTACTAGGTGTGCTTCTACGGTATCTAAGAGCTGCTCTAATTGCTGCATATTGAATTTTCTCTATTTTCTTTAAGGCACTATTGCTATAAGGAAAATAAATAAAACTGCCGTATTCGATAATTGAGCGTACGTATGCTTTATATAAAATTAAAAGAGTTTGCAGGTGGGAACCCCACCAGGTGCCTCGTAAAAACTTGACTATGTTTAAAGCGGAATTACATTTAGATTGAACTTTGGCGATGTGTGCCGAAAAAGTCATTTTGTAATCGAATAAGATTCCTAGAAAGCGTGCAGTCTCGCTAGATTTGATGGTATTATTGTCAATTTTTATTACAGTTTTCCCCGGCAAAATATTTTTGTTATTAAAATGAAGAAGGATTGTTTTTTCCGGAACTAATTCTAAACCAAGATTGAGTAATTTAGATCTAACTGAATAAATTGATTTTTCGAGATTAGCTTTACAAAGTGTAAACTGCGAGTCGTAAGAAATTATGGCTATATCATCAACAAACTGCGAGACTGCCACGTTTTTTGGTAGATTGTCGGTAATTTTCGAAACATACAGAATATACAACAGAGGGCTTAGTACGCCGCCTTGTGGGACTCCTTTGCTTACATGTCTAAATTTATGATCTTCAATGTCTGAGTAAATAAAACGTTCATGTGTCAAAAATTTAATAAATTTTAATAGTTGTAACGAGCAATTAGAGTCTGCAAGTTTTTGAAATAAAGGTTCGCTACATACGTTATCAAAAGTTCCCTTGACATCAAGGAATGCAGTAAGAACTTCTGTTTTTGCTTTAAGAGCGTTGTCTACTAAGACAGTGAGATAAGAAAGGTTATCTAAACAAGATCTGCCCTTACGAAAGCCTGTTTGATTATGTGGGAGCAAATTTTTGTTTTCGAGCCACCATTGGAGTCTATTTTTTACTAATATTTCAAAAACTTTGCACATACAAGACGTAAGAGAAATTGGTCGAACGCTGGTACCGTCAGATTTTTTAATGAAATGAATGTAAGATTCTTTCCAACTTAAAGGAAAGTCACTAGTGGCGTACATATCATTGAGTATATCAAGCAGTAAAAGTTTAAATTTATGCGGGAGTCGGTGTATAATATCAAAATCAATGCCATCCATAGCGGGGGAAGACTTTTTATTACAAGAGCTTAGGGCAGTGTTTAATTAAGCAAAAGAGAAAAATTTATCAAAGAAATTATTTGTTTGACAAATTGGATAATAATTTGGATCTGAAATAACCCATGGAGGACTGATTTTGTTTAAGCAGTTCATTTTTTGAGTGGATAATTCACTGTTATTAAAAGAGTTTGTTGAATTTACTTTAATCCAAGCGTTCTTAAGAATTTTACAATGGTTCCAGACGTGTTTTGAATTAGTATGAAAGTTTAAGCTTTGTGCAAAGTTTTTAAAATGTAAAATTTTCTTTTTCTTAAATGTACGTTTAGCTAAGGCACAGTATTTATTATAATTTATAAGGTCTTCTAAGTTTTGAGAAAAAGTCCATTTTTTTAAAGCGGCGCGCCTGAGTTGTTTAATACGGTCACATTCGGCATCCCACCAGGGAACAGGATTCTTATTTTTGAAATTCAACGAGGTTATCTTTTTACGAGGTGTACTATGCTTTACCGAGTTAAAAATTATCTTACAAAAGTGTTCGTATTTTTGTGAGGCAGGTAAATTTTCGTAGTAGCAGGTGAAAAAGTCGTTATAGTTTTCTTCTAAAATTTCTTCAAATTTCTCCCAATCTGTTCTTATTGACTTAATTTTGAAATATTTCTTGTGGTACAGATGTTTGTTTACGTCCATGGAAAATATAATCGAAAAGTGATCTGAGCCGAAGGTTTCGTCGAGAACTTTAATGTCAATATTATTAGCAATAGGCATAGATGAGAGAATTAAATCTAAGTTGGACTTTGCATTATAACGTGTATTAATATGAGTTGAGGAGTCCGAATTATGCAAAAACATGTTATAAATATCTATACAATAGTCTAACCTCTCTCCGTTCGTGTCCGTATTAAGGCAGTTCCATTTTTTGTTGTGCGTATTAAAATCGCCCACCAAAATCGTATTTTGATTTACGTCGATGTTGTCAAAAATCGAATTTCATTCGGATTGTGTTAAAATTTTTCCAGGAACTCTGTAGCAAGTGATTATATCTATTGTTGGAACTGTGTTTGTAATAAGAATGCCATGAATCAATATCTTGAATAGATGACGTGACATTTAAGATTATGTAAGATAGATGTTTGCGAATCAAGAGCATTATACCACCGCCGAAAGTATGTGTTCTGTCTTTACGAATTGTATGAAAATTCGGAATTTTGAAACTTACTGCGGGTTGGAGCCAGGACTCGACACATTAAAAAATATCAATGTTTGATAGAATTTTTTCAAGTTCATTTTTACGCTGGACAATACTTCGTGCATTCCAAAACATAAGGTTGAGAGTAGAATTAATTGTAGCCATTTTTATTTGTGAAGAATTAAGTGTCGTTTTCTGATTGACTATGATTATCGCTATTGATGTTACTGAAACTGTCTTGGCTAGTATTTATAAGACGTTTTTTTATGTTTACTATATCAGAGTTACCATAAGTATCAAATAGAAAATTAGCAAGATGAATAAAATCTAAAGCTAGAGTACTAGAGCTATGTGTAGAAGAATCTTGAGCACGTTTTATTTATTTTTTTTTTTTTGTGGAAGAAATCAGTTCTGGGAATTTAATTACCTGGTCTAGAGTGGGGAAGGAATTTGTAGATTTGCTGCTGTTATGCGAAGAAAGGGTACGCTTGATGCCGGCAGGTGATGGAAAGATGAATTCGGTGGTTTCTTCGAGCGTCTCGTTGCTTTTTTCAGTAATTTCTTGATCAACTGTAGTTTTTTCCGAGTTAACGTTGCAAGGGTTAGAGTTGGAAATTTTTTGAATATTTTGCAGATTTTGTGTCGCTATCTGTTCATCTTTACAGTGTTTATGCAAGTGACCTTCTTCTTTGTACAAAAAACAGATGACTTTTTCAGTGGAAAGGTAGATCCAGAATGTTACTTCCTCATTTTCTATTTTGAGAGTTTCCGGAATTTTATATTCGCCTTCAGGATTTACAAACATTTGTCTTCGAAAACTGAAGACGTGACCATAACCTGGGGTTGAAAAATTTGAAGAAGCTCTAATATTGGTGATTTTAGATTTAGGAAAAATACCGTGCTTAGCCAGTTCTTCTACGATGATAGCAGAGGGAATGTGAGGCTGCACGCTGGATAACAAAATAAGTTTTGCTTTAGAAATGAGTGGTTTGACTTCTATAGTATGCTCTTTAATTTTAACGACGGTTTTTGCTTCCGTTAACATGTCAGCTAATTCTTTGCTACGCAAATAGATGCAGACACGACCTTGAGATATTCTTGAAATGTAGCGTACATTGGTGAGCTGGACTAAAGTTCCAATAGCGACACAGTAATCTTCTATAGTTAGACCTTGTATAGATTCGAGGACAATGGCTTGTTCCCTAGTGGGATATTGAACTTGCTGTACGGCATTTGCGTATGTTTCAGTGGAGAATTTTTTAGAGACGGTGGTAGTCATTTTTGAAAGTAACTAAATTGAAAGAGTCTCTATAGTCAGAGACCCTTATCAATTAGCTTACTGAAATTGCGCGGAAAGAAAAGAGTGGAAAATCCACTCTATATGAGGCTAAACACTTCTATAAACTATTAACAACCATCAACACACGCGGAGAAACACTGGTATGTGTGGAGCCACTCGCGGAGCGATTGTAAACACGTCCTACCCGTAGCACGGCTCGACGTCGAATCTACAGGACTACTATAATACAAAACTGAACAACTAGAGCATACAGTGTGCCAACTTTATCGATGGTCTTCGGTGCGATCCAAACGCCACCATGAACTGTCACTACTGTCAGCTGTTGAATTTAGTATACTAACTATAGTCACGCATGTGACTATTTCACAACATTCAATAAATAATCAATAAATGTATATTTTTTAATTGTAAAACGATAATTATAACAAAAGATTATTGGACACAACTTGGCCTGCTTCTTATTTTTAATCAAGAAATTCAGTGTCAGATAAGTATAACATTTATAAATATATAACCTATTCAAAAAAATTATTTTTATAATATAAGTACCTGATGCTTTGTTTTTATGTTAATTTTTCAGATAATTGTCAGGTCTAGCAGTACAGGGTAACAGCATTTATTTATGTAAGAGCGCAAAGCATTATTGTATGACCAGAGTGGTAAGTATAATAAAATAAGCGACAATTTTTAAGATTATTGTGGGCTATAGGTCCTTAAGTATTAATAAATAAAATTTTAAAGATAAAATATGTGTCTAATAAGTGTATTATTTACATACGCATTATTATTAAATATGATAAACATATTTTGTACAAAAAAGTACAAATATTTTATGAGAAGTTATGTAAATTAATGTTATTTTTAGAAATAACGTTAATTTTCATACTAAGTTTGTAAATATTTGTCAAGAGAATGGAAATTTTCTTATTTCAAGTCATACTCGTTTTAATTATACTATATTTTAATATTATGTAGGTTCTAGAGGCACTTTAGAGGCTCGGAAATGGAATTTGACTGAAACGAGAGGTCATATACATAATCAGTCGAGAACCTGAACGAAGAGGAAATATATTATATTTCAGGATCAAGTCAGCGTTAGACATTGTGGCTGTACATATCATGTACATGTCCCATCAGTGAGTTTCTGTGAGTTTCAGAGGAATCTCCTTGTTAGAAGCAACTATAGTAAAACGACCTACAGACTAAGAATACTGTACAAAGGGTTACTCGCGATTGCAGTTGATAGGGAAGAGGCTCCCGAGACACCTTCAAGTACCTCCATGCAGCAGGATGACCCAGTTCCTTGGAGACTCTTTGGAAAAAATGAAGACTTCCCGACTGTACACGAATCATCTGTAAGCAGAAAAGAATTAGTATATTGACTAGAATGAGCAACGAGAAAGCATCACTCTATAATAGCAAGAGTATGCCTCTCACATACAAAATAAACATGGGAAAGAGGTTAGGTTATCAGGCTAGCAGAATAGATTCAACTATAGGAAGCAAAAGCTACAGCTACAGCAACAAAATCAAGAGATCTTACAAATGAACTCTTACCTGATGTTAGTAGGGCAAAGAGGCTGGAAAAGCTAGCCCCAGCTCAGTCAGCCTTCTTCAAGTGGAGCTCCACGGTACAGCTCAAACTACAGCGTTTTCTCCGTGCAGCATCTTGAACAAACAGAAGGAAGAGAGCCAAGCTCTCATTAGTCAAATCAAGATGATGGAAAAAGTATTCAAAGTCTTACCTTGCTTTGTGCCAGTCTACACCATCAACCACTACAGTTTCGCAACATGATGGCACACCAGAAACCGCGCGCGGTAATACACTAACCTCACCTTAGCTCGACGTACTACGCGAGCTGCGGCGAGGCAAACTGTGTCGGCACAAACTCTCCACGTATATCTGCTTAATAGTTCGGACGCGCGTTTTAGGATTAGCTCCGTGGAAATTTTAAGTGCCTCGTGACAAATCGTTTGGGCTTCGTACGAGTACGATAGTTAATTATTGTAAGTAGTGCTGCGAGAATCGCAGTTGGTTTAATTGGATTTCGCTCGCGATCGCGGTGTGTGCTCGCGGTGCGCGTGATCTTGGCCTTTGGGTGTCGCGTTTTTCGTCGCGGCTGGCGTCCGTAAAAATCTGCTGCAGTGTAAATAATATAGTGGCAAATCGGTTAAATAAAGGGGTATTTTAGTGTACATAGATAAGATAAATCTTTGGCTTTGTTTAATTGCTTTTCTGGGTGGCCAAAGCACGCCCAAAATGCAATTTTTTTAATTTCCTTTCTTTCTAACAAAATAATCATTTTTGTATTCTTAATACATTTGTGCATGATAATCCGCATTAATTTAGATGGAAATTACGATGTACAATTCACATTTAAACCGTGAAGTTAAGAAAATCGTAAATTTGTACATTCTTTTAATTACTTTACACCTTTTGCAATATGTCATGCGCAAATAAAACTAAAATACTTTTACAATTCGTAGATGCTTAATCTACTTAATTAGTATGTATTCTTGAAATTCTGCACTATTATTTATGCAACAGAGGTCTCAAGATTATGCCAGATAGATTTAAGTGTAAGAAAATACGAATTTTTCCTTTCTTTTTTAATAAATTGATAAAATTAATAATATTTGTCACGCCTTGACCCTTAGGTTAAAGTATATTTTTCAAGTTGAAGGGTGATTGAACTGAAATCTTCACAGTACAGCCGCTCATATCCTCTCGCTTTTTTTTTAAATGTATTTGAAAATAAAAATATTAAAATAAAATTAAAATAAAAACATAATATTTATTTATTTTCTTTCTATTCTGAATCTGAGGGTTCAGAATCTGTTAATATATTTTCTAATTGGCTATAGGTAAATCTATTAACATAGATAATACTTTTAATGGAAAACTTTTTTTACTACTTTTTTTTAAAAAATTGCTTCCCACATAGCACGAAATATTCGATCGAACCCTAGACCTCCGCATTATGAGGCAGACGCCCTAACATTACGCTTCGCAACGCTTGCGATAGGAAATTTTGATTTGAGTTATACCCACATAGACCGTAAGAAATCAGGAATATTTCGGAAGATTCCGTTGAAATGTAAAACTTGGAATATTCATGAAATGTTTAGGAAATATTTCTTAACTATTCTAAAGGTCATTCGAAGGAATATTCGACTGAATTATCTACGGAAGCTTCATGTAAAATGTCATAAAATATTTTATGAAATATTCAAGAAATATTCAAGTGCAGTATTTCATGAAACATTTATGTTATATTCCAAAAGCATTTCACATATCGATAGAGATATAATATTTTTTAAGCCTTCCGAAAAAATTCCGAAGGAATCTTACAAGACAATAATTCAGAAAATTTACTGTAACATTTAGTAAATTCAGAAATATTTCAGCGGAGAAAATTTTTGAAATTTTTAATACTCAAGAAAGTTATTCCGGAAATATTCCAGGAATATTTTGGTAAATTATTTCGTGTAAGGTTTAGTACTTAATGCAAAGAAATATTTTGAGGAATATGTAAGTTATATGTCAATAATATTTCATATGCAAACGCGGACGTAAAATTTCTGACATATTCTATAAACATTCCCGCGGAAGATTTCAAAGAAAGAGTTCGTAAAGATTTTAATATAAATTTACTGAAATTTTTAGTAAATTTTTCAAAAATATTTCAGTGGAAGGTTTTATTGACATGTTTAATACTCTATAAAAATATTCCGAACATATTCCAGGAATATTTAATTACGAATTTCAATAGAACCTTCCAATGAAATATTTCTGAAAGATTTACTAAATATTGCTGTAAGTATTTCATTAAAAATTACATGAACGGTTTCTTTGAAATCTACCAATAGAATGTTTATGGAATATGTCAGAAAATTTACGTACGTACTGGCATGCTGAATATCACTGACAAATAACTTATAGATTCCTCAAAATTTTTCTTTGAATTAATTACTAAATCTTATACAAAATAAGTTATTAAAATATTCCTGGAATATTTACGGAATATTTTTATGTAATATTAGAATTTCAAAAAAAACCTTCCTCAGAAATATTTTTGAAAGATTTACTAAATATTTAAGTAAGTATTTCATTAAAATCTTAACAAACTCTTGCTTTAAAATCTTCCGCCGGAATATTTAAGGAATGTTTCATCCTTGCTGGCGGAGAAATATTACCCAAATAAAACTTACATATTCCTCGAATGATTTCTTTAAATTAAGTACTAAACCTTACACGTAATAATTTACCAAAATATTCCTTGATATTTTCGAAATAACTTTTCTTTCTTTTATAAATTTTCCGTGAAATATTTTCTGAATTATCGTCTTGTAAGATTCCTACGGAATTTTTTCGGAAAGCTTAAAAAATATTATATCTCTATCGATATGTGAAATGCTTTGGGAATATAACATAAATGTTTGATGAAATACTGCACTAGAATATTTCTTGAATATTTCATAAAATATTTAAGACATTTTACATGAAACTTCCGTAGATAATTCAGTCGAATATTCCTCCGAATGACCTTTAGAATAGCTAAGAAATATTTCCTAAATATTTTATGAATATTCCAAGCGTTATATTTCAGTGGAAAATATTTTATATTTATATAAATTTATATAATTATATAAACGAGTTATTTCAATCATTTTATCTAAAAAGTATTAAATACAATGTCACTGCATTAAAGAAGAGGATTAAGTAATTAGTTTAATATATCAAGAACTTACAATACTTACATATAAATAATATTTATATTGTAATACATGAACAACGTACACTCTGAATAATACAGAAGCTTAATGCATCTTTTTCTTTTTCATTACTTACGAGTTTATCACAGTTGATAAGCGGTAGCGGTTTTTGGTTCATATTAAAATTATCTGTTTAGATTTTATTCTCCCTTGTTCAGTTTGAATTTTTCAATACAGAATAAAACTACTTTTTCATGACGGTCACTTCATTTTTGTTTTAATTTCTTATAAAAAAAAAAAATAAGTAATAATAATAATAATAATAATTTTTTTTTTTTGTAGTGGAGGGAGGAAATCTTTAATAGACCGTCAGGGGGCCGGCCCCCTAGTGTGTGGGACTCTCCGGCACGGAAGGTATCGGCCTACCCAGTAAAACCTCACCCCCTTGATGCATGCCCGCCGACTGCGCCCCGCAGTTAAAACTGCAGACCAGAGTCGGCGGGAGTG
>JAWWML010021324.1:0-17452 GCA_035047165.1 Ormyrus rosae
GTTAGTACGGAAACGTAGACGAAAATAGAGAATTAAAATCAATGTATTATGTCAAATATCAGTATTTGACGTAACAATGTAAATTCGCCTGAGAAAATTAAATTTCTACTATGAAAGCTTGTCAAAGATCGCGATATCTATTTGATAAGGAATATTTCAAATACTTTATTCAGCTTTAATAAAAGGATAGCTTATTAAGATTAATTTAACAAACTTTCCGCAATTTATCTCTGTGCTCCTTAACCAGTAATTGCACACTTTCTTGCGCAATTATCACAGATACAGCAGCTCTCGCACCGGCTCGTAGCGTGCATTAAAACAATTCTAAAGCGCCACACTGACGAACAAAGGCAATAACAAAGCCATTGCTATCAATTTTGAATGGATCTTCCAAAGAAGTCCAGACATTAAAAAGGCCATTTTCCAATAAAAGGTGAGAAAGAAGCGATAAAGTCGTCGTTTGTAACGGTAAACGATAAAGAATGACTATGGTTATTGGTTGGAATCCCCTAAATACGCGCGCAGCCGCTCCATTTTTCGCCTCCTGTTTTTATTACCAATTCATACGGGAGAGATTCCTGCATTATTGACGTATAGACCGTATAACGGGAAACTTAGTGAAAAGAAAAGCCTTTAGGATGCCATCAATCTTCATTTCTTAGTGCGCGACAACTTGAAAATTCTCTCGATCATTCTTTCTTCGTCCGGGTGCATATTACTCGCTTCCTGCAAAATGTATCTCTCTCTCTCTCTCTCGAGTTCAAACGGTCAAAATCACATTGCGCAGCACGGGACTGCGGCAGCTGTTGCAAGTGCGTAGATGGCTATGCGAACGTGACAATGTTAGCAAAGGGCTCCTTGCTCCTTGATACATTGCAGATGTGTTTGCATGCAGGGAAAGAAGGTATTGCGGTGCTGGGCATCCGAGAGATGAAATTATTAGTCTTCGAAGTCTTGCCAATAAAAGCGCTAGTTAAATTTGGTATTTTCAATAATCTGTTTATTGACTTCTATTACGCTTATTATTGCACTGAGATACCAGAGTGACTTTCGACGTTTTGTGTTAAAAAAAATGCGAGCGGAGCGTGCATTAATAATTCAGCAGATTTCCAGCCGCGAGCATAAAAAATGAAGCCACCGAAGCGGGTCCGCTGTAAAAATAACTGAGATTCCCTTTGGGAGCTCCTTTTTATAAGGTATACAGGAAAAATCGAGAAGGAAAACACGACTGGCAAGAGAACGTCGCTCGGAGTACGAAGCTGCGTGGGAGAGAAAGAGAGCAAGGAACCGCGGGAGGCTCAAGGGGAGGAAATTAATTTTGCATTATTCTCAGGCGAACCTCCGGCGACGCCTCGGGCGATCGCCTTTTCTCCCGTCTCTCTCCGTTTCCCTTGTTTCCGTCCTCTCTCCCTACTTAGCGCGCGAGAGTAGGAGTCTATCCACCCTTCGCGGGAACCCAATATCGTGAGCGCCCGCGTTCCTCTGTTCTTTGGCTCTAGGAGCTCCAGAACACGAGCCCGATATTCAAGAAAGACGAAATTAATTACGAAGCGAGTCCATGTGTTGCCTGCCTGCCTGCCTGCTTCCCTGCCTCCCTGCCTGCCGTTCCTCCACGTTCAAACTTTTACGGCAAAGACTTTTGCGCGTCGGGGCACTACTTGCTCTTTCTCTCGCTCTCTCTCTCTCTCTCTCTCTCTCTCTCTTTCTCTTGGCTTACGCAGTTGCCTGTACGTGTAATTTAACGGGCGCAAAAAGTAGTTTTGTCGACGCGACCAGGAAGATAAACTTTTTTAATATTGGCCCCACGCCTTTTTAAACGTTGCCAAAGCTGCATCAACGCAACATGTGCGAAATAAAGTTTTTCGGCCCGGCAGCTCGTGCGTTTGAATTAGCACTGACTGAGCTGACAGTGCTGATAGGGAAAAAGGGAACGCAGCTGCAAAGTGGGAAATCTTTTTAGCTCTTATTAAAAATAATCAAAGTTACTTTGCTTTGTACTTGTAGAATTAAAAAAAGTGTAGTTACTGGAAGCGGCTGCAAATTTTTTTCTCTCGTTAGATTTCTGTTTCTGTTTAATAAAACCTGACGCTTTCTTTTTTAAAGCAATTTTGATAATTGCACAAAATATAATCTATTACAGACGACATTGAACCGAAATACGATATATTCAGTTTTAATAATTCAAACAAAATATTTCGTTTACATTTTTGCGCCCTTTTTATATGTAAAAGAAAAACCTTTGTAATGAGGATTCATTGATCCATCGTTGCCTTTTTTCCCGAGGAAAAACGAAGATTTTAGGGTGGAGTAATCTAAACTCTCGTACACTGTAGGCTGAAGTAATGAGAAAATATTGTCGCTTTTTACAGCGGTAATTGCGCGCCTTTGTAAATTTGTCAGTGACTGGATTTCTTTTGGTAGTCGTGCGAAGAAACAGAATAATACAAGTCAAATGTATTTCTAAAGGGGAAATGACTTTTATTAAGATTATTTCAATTAATTCTAAAGATAATTTATTTTTAATTACGCTGCCAAAGAAGTTGAAGTATATTAGCCTTAATAGAATTTCAATTTGTAGAAGAATAATGGCACGCAAATTAAAGAGAGGTATATTCTGTTTTAAATTATTTTTAAAATTCTTACAATCTGCTTAAAAAAATCCTATTTTTTTCATGTCTTTTTACGTTATTGAGAGCTAGGAGGAATATTAGCAGTACAATATAGAGCTAAGGAATTAACGAAAATTTTCAATATTAGTAAAATAAAATATAAATTTAAAAATATCTTAAAATATAAAAAAATATATATAAAAATATAGTCTTTGGAAAAAATCAATTTATTAGAAGACAGATTAGAGTTACATTATTTCATTTGTAGTTATTATTTATATATATATTTCTTGATAATTTTACAATATTACTTTTACTTCAATTTAAATAGTAAGAGATTATTTACATCTTGAATAACCCTTGAAGAAATGACGTTCTAAAATTGCAGGCTCTAAAATAAAGAAAAAAAACATAATTTATGTATCTACGTTCTATAATGTAAAAAATATTCCATTTTGAAAAGAAAAGTTCTCAAGATTACAAAATTTCTACCTTTCGCCCAATTATAGATTCAGCTCAATATTAATATTAATATTAAAATTAAGCGTTAGTAAAAAATTGAAGTAGACGCGAGAAGAACAACAAAAGAGGAATACATTTGGCGAACCGAGAACGACTGTACAAACCTAATATAAAAGCCAAAATATTCTTTACGCACGATATGCAGAAACCGTGGAGTGTCTGCATGAAACACGGAAAGGGATAAAGAGTTTTCCGAATGACCGGAGCAAAAGTGTCAAGGCATAATCATCAAAGCGACATACCCTCTCCATTTATTCTCCTCGCAGTAAACATAATGAAAAGCAATACGTGCACGAGCGAGTATCGACTCGTGGCAATTTAGAGCAGGACTCGCCGTAGAAATTTAGAGTAGTTTTTGAAAATTGGTATTGCGTATTGAGTAATTATCAAGCCTTCCGTTGCGTAATGAAAAAAACTGATAAAATTTACACGATTCGTTTACCGAAAAAAAAAGGAAATTCCTGTGAATAAAGTGAAAAAATCCATTTGAACCGAGCAGACTATTACAGACAGTTCTCGCATCAAGAGCGAAAATCGACGAAACGAAAAATTCCTCTCGTAACGAACGAAAAAGAAGAGGATTCCGGTGTGCTTACTTCAGACCCTGTACTGGCAGATGAGCTGCCGGGCGAGCCGTTCCTCTTCAAGTTCCCGCTTGGCCTGACGATTCGCAATCTGCTCTTCGAGGCGCCGCTCCTCCTCCTGTTTGGCCACGGACTCTTCCTTCTGAACAATCAGCTCGCGTCCGTAGTTCTGGGCCTTTTTACGGCGTTCTGCACGCATCATTTGTTCTTCTTCCACCGCTGCAAGTATTTATTCATTGCAGAGGAAATATAATATTAGAACATAATTTACGTGTACATATAATGCAAATATTGTATTGGGTTAAATGAAATGAAAATCAATTGGCAGTGGATATTTCCGGAAAAATAACATTCAAATAAATAATGAAAATAAAAATTGACAAAAAAAAGTGATCCTTGAACCGATCGAGTCGCAAGGCAGTCCTCGGCAGAGTTCTAAAACGCGAACGACGCCATAACTTTCTTGGCTGCTCCGGAGTCGTCGGTTTTGAACGGGCCGTTGCGTACCGCACGGCTTGTATACACAGTGGCAAGCCTCTGAAATGACTGACTTAACCCGGAATTCGCATAAACAGAGGCAAATGTACACACGAGTAGCGACAGAAGCGCGTACGCGTATAAATACGGGGCTGCATATCCGTCCCCTGACCAAAGCGACCTCGCACATCAGGATGGCTTATGCGTGCGCGCATTGTCAAGCATTCTTGCTGCTAACCGCGCTATAATTTTGCGCGCGGAAGCCCGATGGTTATGTTTTTGAGCCAGAATTCTAATTGCTTTTTTTATCTGCTTTATGTTGCTTAGTTCTGCTGCTTCACCGTAAATCTGCTTTAATTAAAGCGCTCTTTTATTAGGTTAAGCTATTGCGCCGAGTTATTTTATTTTGAGTTCCCCCTTGGAGGATTATTTTTATGAAAAATATTTTTAAATATTGGCGGAAATTCGATTAAATTCCATAGTCAGTAGAACAGACAAGTTTTAGTCAGCCCATTTCAACCGCGTATGCTTTTTATTCATTAGGAAAAGCAATTGTTGTTATAAAATTGTAAGCTTAATGCTATTTTTTATCATTTTTTAAAGTTATTTTCTTTGCAAGCCTATTTCTATAGTTGCTAAAAAAAATGTTAGTAAATAGCCGAAGCTTCAACCGTTCAAAAGTGAAAGTTGGCAACATTTTCGCTGGTTTCGAAATCGAAAGCCCACCCGGAGGTAGAGGTAATTAAAGTAATTGAGCGCGTGAGCACATGTAACTTACGGTCAAAACGTAATCGCTCGAGTTCTTGCCGCTCTTTCTGCTCCTCCAGTTGTTGACGGGTGCACTTCTCGGCCACCTGCTTGTCCCAGGTAAAGCGAAGCTCGTGAGTTCGCTTCTGCATCTCGGTCTTGGCGCGCAGCCGCTCCTGGTGCCGCTGCTCGTTAATCTCCTCTGACCAGCGGCGCACAAAATCGTCTGCTTGCTGTTCGCGGCGCGCGACAGCCTCGCGGAATTCCTGTAACAGGGCAAACGATGTCAAGGAACGAGTTACACCCTCGAGAACTTCCGTGTCAATGGTTGCTGCTGGTACAAAATGCTTGCGAATCTCTAACTTTTCGGAACTACGTGGGATTTGCATTTCTTTTTCTATACATGAATACTTTAATGATGCGATGGTAATAAAACTGGGTGAAATTTTACGATGCAAAATACGTAAATGTCTAAAATCATAACTCTGTTGCTAGAATAATCAAAATTTATGTGCGTCTTGATAATAAATGACAGTGAAATTGACAAATAAATACACGAGTAATAATAATAAAAAGTTATCATGAATTTAATGAGAAAATGTTGCTGCAAAGTTTGAGCGAGCCCGTTCCTGCATTTTGCGAGCGCAGAAATAAATTGACAGAGTAGCAAAGGCAAAGAAGCATCAATGCATTTAATTGTCCGGTCAGCCGGCAGTTAGTAGAAAATAAATGTCAGCCGACGCATGCAGTTCTTCGAAAGTTATATATCGCGTGGGAAGTCTCCGAGCAGCTGGGTGCGCATTTAAAGCCGCAGAGCTCGGCTCGTAATGCGGAACAGAAGCACGCTGAATCGTCGCGGCGCTCGGCGATGCGTCTTCAGGCGCCGGAAGAGGATGCGAGAATGTGCATATCGGCGGCGGTGGCTGTGCGCCTGCGCCATATTCCGCGAGAACAATGCACGCCGCCACTGTCTCTGACGTGCGATTCACGCCCGGATTGGCTTCGCGGCAGCCGTTAAGGAGGCCGCGAGCGCTGATTGCGCGATGTCGGCACCCTGCTCCAATTAAAGAGCCTCCAGCAGCCCCAGTCGTTTTGCTCAAATTAATTAAGTGGGACGAGATTAACTCACGCGTGCACCCGCTTCTTAGAGTCAATGAACTTTAATCGGGATTGTCCGGATGAGTTACCGTTCGACGGTGAACGGTGTTGAAGCTTCAATCTTATCTATGCTCTTCGGAAAGTTATTTTTTAGAAAAGTGGATACTTCATTGGAAATTGGCGTTGTCAATAGAAAGATGATGTCTACAGAAGAGGAGAGAAGCCCTGATGTAGGTAAAATGAGAAAAATGAAACAAATAATGTCAAAATTTTGTGAAATTTGTGGACAAAGGTTTTATTTGATCTGACGAAACTTTTAGAATATGTAGTAAGAAAGTTTTTAAATTCAAAGTATTTTACTGAAAATAACTTTTATTACAAAAAAGGTTAGAATTAAAAAATAAATTAACTTGTAAATTAAAATTAAAACTGAGCTTGTAGATTTATTGGAGCATTTAATTGAATCACCAGAAAATGTCGCCATTTAAATTGTATTTAAATTGCATGTAGATTTTCTTATCGATTACCTGCACATTTTACGTGTATAATGTTTTAAAAGAACCAATCCGTATTTATTTTTATATAAACATTATATTACAAGTATTTAAAAAAGTAAGTAAGTCGTTTTTAAATGCTTTTTCTCGTTGAAAGCTCATTTTATATAAATGTGTAACAAAAAACATTTCGTTATTTATCAGAATAATTTGAAAAAACAGGCCACTATATACGGTTCCCGTAAAAGATTTAAAAATGTAAAAGCAGAGTCAATGAAAATGCACTTTTGTTCTTCCACGCAGATAAATCAGAAACAGTTTTATCTACCGAGAGCCCTTGCAAAATGATGTAGCTTGCTGGTACACTCGTTGCACAATAGCCACACCATGAAAATCAAAATTTCATAAACATTGAAAAAGTAGCAGTAAAAAGAAGAAAAATGTCAAGCGTAAAATGCTCCACCGCCAACAGTGTTATCCATGAAAAAATCGAGAAGCGCTCGAAAAGTGCATAGCGACAGCGAATTTGACGACACTCGCCAAAAAATCCAAGAGCCCAAAGAGCGCGTTGCATCCATACATGTGTAGAGCCATAGTAGAGGTGTGTAAAAGAGGTGAAATCGAAGAGTTCCGCGTCTCGAAGCTTCAGAGCTCTTTCGCCGACTTCCTACGCTTCAAAATCAGTTTGATTTCCGTCTCGCTTAAGAGCTGCCGGCATCGATAAAAGCATCCGATCCGATTCCCGCACGAATATCCGTCAATATACTTTTATTCCCGGGTATGTGTAGGATTTTATACGAATGCTTCGCGTGAAAAAATTCAGCCTTTCGCTTATAATGGGCACTAACTTCTCGGGTCGTAAAATCTATTTAAAAAGCCCATTACACGAGTATCGTACGATTAAAGTTATGCGCAAATTATATCGACCATTTAAGAAGCACTTGTGATTCAAATAGATTATTCGCCTTTTATTCGAAATAATTACCCCAAAAAATGTCCTCTCCCTTAAGTGATATACCTATATACAGGAAAGTTTTCTGACAGTGTGAACAGTCTCGTATTTCCCCATGCATCTTTGAGTAAGTTGGTAATTTATTTGTCTGCTAGGGTATTAAATATGTAACCATTACAGTTAAACGATAATTATCGCCGAAACTAAAACCGAGCAGAATGAATTATTAGTTGCGGGCTTTCCTGATGGCACCATGAGCGAGTCTCCAGAGTTTCATTAAGATCTTTGCAGTGCAAAGTTAGCATTTCCCTTGTAAGTAATAAAACACACTATTACCGTTTTTGAAATTCTAAGCTCGCAACGCACCTGCCAAGCCCCTTCGAAAACTCGATCCCCCGAGGCGCGTAACTTTTGCTCGTCAAACTCACCTTGAGGCTCTTCATGTAAGACGCGATCTCGCGGTTTTTAATTGCCCTTTCGCGCCTCTTCTCTTCCTCGGTCATCTGGCTGCGCCTGTCGAGGTTCAGGGTCATTTGGTCGACCTCTTGCCCCTGCTGGCAGCGCTTGTCTATGCACCGGCAAACCTCGCTCAGCTGGTTTTCCAGGTCCTCGCGGAACTGTCTCTGCTTGGCCTTCCTCTCGGCCTCAGTTTTGTTGGGTTTGCCGATGTAGAAGTTCTCGCCGCTCGCCTTTTCGGCCATCTCCGCCTGCCGCTGCTGCGACTTAACCACCATTTGGTGTTTTAAAAGCTCCACCCCGCGCAGCTCGTTCTCCATTCGACGAGCTAATTCCTCGGCCTCTCGCGCGGCCGCTTCTTTAGCCAATTTTTGCTCCAGCTCGTTCCAATACTCCTCGTCCTTCTCTTCTTGCCTGGGGAAATTTCGAGCAGTGCTGCTTCATTATTTTGTAAAGGATCAATTTTTCATTGCATTGTGCTTGGGGCTTTGCCAAAAATGAACCACCCATTCTTGGCGAATGTGTGTGTTGAACGCTATCATGTGTTATTATACATAGATTTATTGACTCTAACAATGTTTATCCAGTACATAAAATCTGCAAATATTGAACATCGATTGATGTACACGGATAGAATTTTTCAATAAAAATTACGAGTACGGCACCTGTAAACGTGGGACGGTCGACCTGAGTGTAAGAATTTACGCTTTTCTCGATAAATAATTAAAGTGCCATCCGTGAATTAGTACAGAACCACACGAAACAATTATTATACGTTAAGTAAATTTTACCGAACGTTCCGTAATTTTGTTCAGTCAGTTGTTTTTACTGAAAGGATCACAATTTTTACCGAACAGATAGGTGACAGTAGGCATTAGAAGTTGAGGTTAGGTAGTTCGTATTATCAATTTTGATTATTTGATTATTTATTAATTTTTATTATTAATTACATGTTTAAATCTATATACTTAAGGTAAATACTTGAAGTATATTATTTTTTAACTTGCGCATGTTATATCTTATTTACGGCTGCTCAGGAGATCGGTAAAATTTTCTGCGCGGTGTCGTATTAATGAACAAAATGTCACATGATCCCACGATTACAATTCGTCTCGTAATTTTTATACGGGTTTTTTTCGTAAATTTTATGGAAAATTTTATCAGTGTACGTGCATAAAATTGTAGCTAAAGGGAACAATCATTTTCAGAAAAAACGATTCATTATCATTACTTAGATGTATTAATAAATAAGCTGATAAGGTAGTTTTAAATTAAGTTAACGAGTCACTTGGGTCTTTTAGAAATACAGAACTTTTCTCCTTAAAGCTCTCAAGAGTCCCATCCGGAAAAAACCTGTAGTACGAATTATTTATCAAACTAACTCGAGATTAATAATATCTTTAAATATTTATGATGCTTAAATATCGTTCAGTTTAAAGTAAATTAATGAAAAAGTTCAAGATAAACTCGGCATTTACTCAAATATATGAAATAAACACGCCAAGTTTTATAATTTTGTAGATAAAACGATTCGATTAAAGAAAAAGTTTGCATGAATATTTAAACGTTGATTTTATTGATTTAATTAGCATTAATGAACTTAATATAACGAAATTAAATTGGTTTTTCAAGTAAAATAAATTGCTTTAACAATGTGCACCGCACATTTATTCAACATAAAGTTCACGTTACAAAATATTTAAAGTTAACAAGTTTTAAAAGTTCTAAACGAAATGAAACGAAGCAGCAACTGAAACTTAACTGAAAAATGAGAATGTTAGTAAAAAAGTAAAATTCATTATACTTGCGTTTCTCTTGATTATCGGCTATCTGTACGAGGTTATTTAATTTCGCATCGACGGTATGAGCCTTCAACCAGGCGACTCTAAGTTGTTCGTTGGACTCGACGAAGCGTTGCAGAAGCTTCTCTTCCACTACTCGCTCGCGTGCTGCTTGTTTCTCTCTCTCGACTTCCTCTATTCTTTTGGCCCAGAGAATCGCCCTGAGCTCTTCCTGCTTGCGAGCCTCCTCGATCAGCTCGCGGGTCAGGGCTGCCTCCTCGCGCACGAGCTGCTCGCGCAGCTTGTCACGTTTCACCTCCAGGTCCTCGTCGTAAGCCACCAAGCCTGTGCAGTTTTCAAATTGCAAACAGCGGAGGCAAAATTTCAGAGGCAGGAATTCGGGCAGAATTCAAAATTAATCGTCTGTGCATATTCTTTTTTATGTGCGATAAAATACTCGATCAAAACATCGAAAATATTTACATTTTTGCGGTAACATTGCAACTGGATTATGTACATTGTCTGAATACTAATCCAGTTACAGGTAATTTTCATGATTTTATAAGAAGTGATGCGACAAAATGCGTGTATCGCGACCGGTTACTAATGGAGAAGTGATGTAATTTACGTGGAACGCAAGCATGTAACCGTATTATTCGCATAAGCGTATACGGGGGGGGGGGGGGCAGCTGAAGCGAGTAGGTTCTGAGAGTGAAATGCAGTGTGTCAAGGAAGTGAAATTAATGAACTTACGTCGCGTTAACGAAGCTTAAAGCGCCATTAGGAAATAATTTCCATATATGAGTTTAGGACATTGACTATAGAAGTCATTATGATTTTATTATGTAACACCTCACTACTATCATTTTAGAAATCGATTAATGATAAAACTGTAGTTACCTGTTATCGATATTGCATAAAAAATATTATTATATTTTCAATATAATATAGTAATTGATTTAAGAATAAGAATTTAGTGCGTTGCAATTTTTACTATTTCTTCTTAGAACAAGCAGTGAAAACAAATTTTTCGGGATAACACCTTAGAATTATATACATAGAAATAAAGTAACAGAAACAAAAATGATTAAATATTTTATTACATATTGAATAAACATACGTTATTTTATTAATCTTAAAAAGTTTTCATAATTTTTTTACCTTTAAAATTTATGTCTATTTTTATTTCCAAGATATTTTGAAGCACTTTTTTATTTTTTTTTATTTATTTTTTTATTTAGTGATATATTACATTTCGTCCTAGTAATTTTTAATAAAAAACAGGAAAACATTGTTGGAGCAAAACTTCATAAAAAAGAAATATTGCTACTTATTTCTGTAATTACTTTCGCCGCTGAGTACATTTGTTTACGACGCTCCCACACCGCGACAATGATGACAGTAGTTCGGAACGGCATTCGGATAAGTTAGAGATCTCTGTTTATTGTCAGGAAATCGGTAGAGGCAGTTATTCGATTGTTGCCCGAAGTTGAGACGTTTCTCCGCGGTCTAGCAGCAATTCGCACGCAACATGCACTCGCGCAACCTCACAGATACATATATACATATATACATACACGAATTCAAGAAGTTCCAACTTTATAGAGACCCATTAAACCCTGTTTCTGATCGGACTTTCCAAGATTTGACATTGCTCTATTGAAACAACAGTATAAATGCCGCTAAACGCTCGCCGTTACGGTCATTCAATTAAATTCGAAGCGGGAGCCAAAGATAGTAAGCCAAGATTTTATAGCGAAAAACGGTATTTTTGATAGCTGCAGAAGCTGCCCGTTAAAAGCTGCCTCATAAAATGCATTAATAAGGGCTGGCTAATTGGAAAGAACTTCATAATCAAGGAGGTAATCAAAATTTAAGGATCCTCTATTCTGCAGTTTTAATGCAATTTTTCAGCGAGCTATTTTATTATTTTTTATTTAACAAACATTTAAATATTCTTTCAAGTAATATGTACAGTAAATGAATGGTTTTCCATTAGCCGAGAGTAAGATTAAATATGCAAAAGCGTGGTTTACACACTTTAAGTCTATACTTATTTCTTCAGAAGTGTACAAGCAAATATTTAATTAATTTTTAGCTTTTTGTTGCCCAATTATTTCTAAACTTGATTGCTTTTTAGAAGAATTTGTGTTTTTTTTTATGTAATAAGTATAAAAAATCTCAAATCCTCATATTTTTAGAAAACTGTTGAATATTACTGCGTATTTCAATACGCTCATACATACACAAGACAATAGGGCGCGCCACACATGTTAGCGCGATATAAAAACAACGCTTAAGCGTTAGCGGTTACAGTCTATCGGATTAGGCCCGAGAGTACGATACGAAACTATAGAGCGGTGTGATCAGTCAAGTCAGGTCGTAGGCAGGGTGTCGTCGCACTAGCTGAACTATTGTACAGACTAAATAAATAATACAAACTCAACTTAAACCGTGTCCACTCTTTTTATCATCTGCTCCTCGTAATTCCATAACAAAAACTATTGGAGTAATGTTACGTTTGAATAATTTAAGCATCTAAACGTTGCGAACAAAATTTTTACAAAGTCTCCCACCAAACGCAATTTATATATGACATAACTACTATCTCGATAGTAGCAATAAAAATAACTGCCAAAATATGTCTTAGTTGAATCACATCTTTTGTCGGTATTCAACGAAACATCATTGCTTTTCTCAGAAAATGTGCAGAGAGAGAATGAGAGAGAGAGAGAGAGAGAGAGAATTAAGTTGGCAGATCAAATAAAAAATAAGCTATAAAACTTTTTCCATACTCTAATAATAATAAGAAATAAGAATACATAATGATAAGGTGCGGTCGCTTACTTTTTATCGCAGCAATAACGATGCAATGAATATAACCATTTTCATCGCATTACAATAACGACTCATACATCTTCATATATGAAAGAAGAAATGAAAAAATCTTTTATTGATTTTACTTATTTCTAATATTAGCATTTAATACATTTATTTACAATAATTACTTTGATGTGCAAATTAATATTTCTTAATAAATAATATTAAATATCTTTCGATAGTAATAATCAAGTATAATGAAATAACATCAAGTGTACAGCATTTTAAGTGCAATGTGTGAAATTATTACAGTATTTTATTAAAAAATAACAAAATCCAATTATTTACGCTATTTCAAAAGCTCCTATATCATCGATTCAAATCGTATTTTAATTAATTATATAAATTCATTATAAGATTTAGTTTTTTCACTGTTTTACTTTAACCCTTTCAGACCCAATGTACATTGGAATGTACATACAGGAAAAACAAAAAAATTAAAATCGAAGGATTGAAACAATCTTTAATTTAAAATAATTTTTTTTGTACCACTTAAATCTTATATTTAGACCATAACAAGTCAAAATATATTTAAAAAAGTGATATATCGCGGCTATATTTAATTCAGTTCAGAAAGGGTTAAGTAAATTCTTTTTTTATGTATTTTTTTACGTTTGAATTACTCCAGAAAAAAGATGAGAATAATATTGTAATAAGTATTACATTTTTCTATTATGCTTTATCAAATTCATCGCGTTGCAGTCGTATCGCCACAGTCGCCGCAGACTGTGCATTTTATCAGCTGATCGCTTTTTAGTCCTAATGTTTTGCCTCAAGTGTGCGCTGAGGTTAAGGAGTCTTCGGCGTTTGGTAACGTATCAAGTGAAGGGTACCATGGGGGCACATTTTGAAAGAGTGGTTATTATTATTAATTTTTTTAATAATTGCGCGTATTATAATAGTACCGAAATATTAGAATAAGAAACCGTTGAAAAAAAGGCTAAAAATTAGAGAAAACGAAAAATTAGTGTGATTTACCGGGGCACCCTGAGTAATTTTTACATCCCTGTCACTGCAAAAGTGGCACCCCCGTATTTTTGACCGAGTGAGACCTCGTCTGTTTCATGCTTTTGCTTTCTTTTAACCTAAAATCATGACTTTTCAGGTGGTCGACTCGATTAGAGATTTACTTTACTGTTAATTTAAATAATAATAATTAAATTTAATTAATAATTAAAAAATATTTTTTTTTTATAATTTTAATAATAATTTTTATATGAACAAAAACTTTTTAAATGGTAATTTTCGTATAAGCAATTTTTAATTGAAAAAAATAGTTACTTAGGAATATTTTTGTACTTTAAAATAATTACTTTCATAATTTTTCATTACAATTTATGATAATTCCATTCATCTCGTTTGAAATATATGCTATTCCTTCGATGTGCTGTTGTCGAACTCACGACGCATGCGCGTTAGTGGTAACTATACAATGCTTATTTCATTTTTAGTACTTTAATTGCAATTTTCTTTTGATTGAATATGTGAACATAATGTTTTTATTGATCTAATGGATTTCTTAGAATCAAAAGTATAAATATATCTTTGTTTCACGGAGACTCGTTCGTTAATCATAGAATTTCGTTCTCGTAAATGAATCTGGCATAGTTTATTTACACTATTGTCGAGTTTTAGAGATGCACGTGATTTTATTCAAAAACACCGAAGACTTCTTAATCATGTTTGTTTATTTTTTAATTGAAACAAAATGTACAATCATTTAATGTCTTCAAAGAAATTTTGAACTCTCTCAGCACCAAACATAAACCTGTATTACTCAAAAAATTGTACTGTAGATGTATTACTGTATGTATTACTCAAAAAATTGTACTCTAGATGTTCAAACAACGTTTGAACGCAGAAATAACTAAATTTAGCGTAGCACACGTTGATGTTGGAGGCTATGCGGTACCACGCGATCTTGAACAGCCAGAGGTCCCGCCGTTCGACGCTCTTGTTTACAAAATTTGTACTCTGAGAGGTCCAAAGCTTGAAAAGCTATAGTTTAAAAAAAATGGAACGCTCAGTGATTCAGGTTTGGACCTCAGAGTACAGATGTCAACAAAATTGTCGAGCGGCAACCTCTGGCTTTTCAAGAGTATTTGAACTCACAGTTCTAAATTATTTTCTATGTGGGTATATAACCCCCTTAATTCGTGTAAGATTTAAGTAGAATACGTATATATAGAATACGTATATATACGTATATATATAGTTATAGTCATAAACGAAGACTTAGCTTTTTATTTGGAGAATTAGTACTTGAATAAATAAAAAATCTGTATCCCTCCCAAAATACTAACTAGCACTCAAGTTGCTTTTTTCACTTGTTTTAATATATTTCTCATGCAAAAATTACGAAAACTTTATCCCAGGATATGAATATTCCCGACACTTAACGAGAGTTCTTTTTTTAAATTCAAGTTTTGGACAGTACTTCCAATTGACATAGATTTCATAAGCTGCCTATATTATTTTTGCTTTATTGGCCAACTCCTTACCATGTGCAAATAGACAGTAAAAATAGCATGCCCTTTAAAAAGTTTTATTAATTAATATTCATTTACTCAGGTGCAAAATTTCCTAAAAATTTTAGTCCTTTCAAAACGGCGGGTTTCTAGAGACCACTCTTTTTATTTCAAAAGTTTCTAGAACCGAATTTTTAAAATTTACAAGGATTTGTACTAGTTTGTCCAAATTGAATTTTCAATTTATAAAATTCAACATCCTAAATTTACTTTTGAACAACTTAAATATTTGTATTACACCAATGGAATTGAACGAATTTCATTTCAAAGATAATATACACAATTTACAAAAAAATATTTGACATTAATTTTTTGGGTTTATTAAATTTTTATTAAAAATTATAAGCATGTTGAATTGTTCAATATTAATTTAACAAATTTATATTTAAACGAATCTGTTGGAAATCATCATTTTTCAAGACTTACATTGTTTGTTGTTACAGACTTTTTACAAACGGTGATAACCGTTGGATCATATTTTATATAATATTATAAATATTCGATAAAAAATAATTTAATGCATAAATGTTCTAAAAGCAAATAAAGAAAATCAAGCTCTATGTTACATTTAAACGTACCTAATTGAACTCTTCTCTCAAGATTCTGTTTCATAATCTTTTTTTCCCGGAGTCTCTGATCTTGGTCGAGGTTCAGTTGCATCCTATTTCTTTCTAAACTTGCTTTCAATTCCTCGATTCTTGGATTATAATTCTCATCGAAATAATAGGAAGTGTTCCTCCATCTCTCGCCATGTTTTGGTATCATGCGGTTGCGTGTCCTATAGCCAGCTGCTATATTTGCAGTTCCGGGGACATTCACTATCGGTTCAAATGGGTTGTCCGAGTAATCGGGATGCTTCGACATACTCATTGTTGAAACTTAACGAACTATCTTGAAAGATGAGAAGAAAAAAGAAGTATCAGTTTGAAAATAAATATAAAATAATGTTTTAAACTGTTTACGTAATTTGCCGGATGATTTAATTTTCTTTTTTCTTTTCTGTCTGTAATCAGATATGTTTGGTTTATTTTATTTAATTTAAACTCAATGAGTTTAATTAAAAATTTAATTTATTGAGTGAACCGTTAATATTATATAATAAAATACATTTCAATTAAAGAGATTATAATTGAAAACTACAGTTTAAATCTTAAATTATTTTTTAATCTTTTTTTGAATTCTTGGAATGACTTCCTTCAATATTTGATGTTCACGCGTCGAATATCATTTTTTTATAGTGTGCGTAAAGTGCGTGCGTTATGTGTAAATTAGTACATTAAGATCAAAATAACCCAAGAGTCATTTTTTACGTGGTGCGTAGCTAGCGAAAGACGTAGGCTGGAGTCCAGAGGGGGAGCACCGATGGGGGTATAGGGGACAAAGCCCTCGCTGGAAGGGGGGGGGGAGTGGGTGGATAAAACATACTTATAAAAAATCATAAAAGATATTTGAATGAAAATTAACACACGTTTAAAAATATTTTAAAAAATTTTTTACTGTACCCATACTATGTGTGAAATCCAACTTTACGCGCCGGAAACGATGCGTATCGACATACTTTATGATAAAAATCCCACGTGAGATTAGTTCGGTTTTCGAGTATTTATTGATCGCGAACCGAGGATATTGAAAAATCGCTTGAGTTTATCGAATTATAAAAGAAAATTGAATCGCGAATACGAAATATCAAATCAGCCTAGACCTGTGCATAAAAATATTTTTAACGTTAAAAATTTTCAAGTGCTCGTACTATTATAATGGATTAAAATTTCTTTATAATACAATCGGAATTTAATTAAAACGAATTTTTCTTCTAAATAGTGAAAAAAAAAATTATAAAAAACGAAGGACGAAAGGAGGATAGGCAAAAAGAGATAGACAGAAAGAGATGACCTAAGAAATTAAGCTCTTCCATCGTGCTAATCCCAAATGGAAGGCATTGGTGTATATAGTCGAAATACCCCTGTCCAGGAAGTCAGGATACTTAAAAGCTTAAGACGAGAGTTTCTGATCCCACTGGTCGCTTTAATTTAAATAGATAGGTTGCAATGAAGGAAGAAGGGGAAGAAAGAGAGAAAGGACGCATATTGCAAGTATTGTAGGGAGAACAAGATGTAGAGAATGCCTGGCAATAGGAAGCTTTCCTTTTCCTTGCTAATACTGTTTCCGCAAGATCATTTTCGAAAGAGCTCGCGATATTTTTTTCCTTATTAGTCGTTTCTTCGAAAAGATCGCAAGCTTACGGAATTATACACTGAGAGAATTTTTCGTTATAAATTACCGTAAAATTCGCTACAATCGTGGGACGTGGCGATTTTGTAGGG
>JAWWML010021372.1:0-17430 GCA_035047165.1 Ormyrus rosae
ATTCTAATACTAAATATTAAAAAATAGATTTAAAAAGGTCCCATTTACTCAATAATTAGTGTAAAATTATTCAAAAAGTAAAAAAATTTTTGTCAAATATTTAAAAATGGTAAACTTAATGATAGTCAAATTTGAATCCTCCCGCACTTTATTTTTATTTTTATTGGGGCATCCTCGATTCTGCCCGATTCTTCTCGAATTTAAATTTAAAATTATTGTTTTATTATTAAAAAATGTTTAAAAATTATTAACAATTAAAATGTATATAATAATATTATAATAACCCCTGTAATCCTTTAAAACTGCTAAACCTGTGACTTAAATTTACTCTACTAGCAGTTTATTTTTGATTGTATAAGATAGTCATATGTTTACAATATGTGGGTATAAAGTTACTCAACTAGCAATTTATTTTTGGATGTATAAAATAGCCACATGTTTACAATGTGGATAACCTACACTGACTAACGGAAATTTTCATGGCGCTTCAAGCGCTATGCTCTACATTTAAGAGAGAGAGAGAGAGAGAGAAGTATAGAGAACAATTGGCAAGAAGAAAACAGTGTTGGTAATTGCAGGCTGCTCAAGGATCAAGGACTTCTTGTAAACATTTGTGCAGTATTTAGCACTCACTTTCCAGCATCTAGTGCTAAATATTATTTACATTTGTGCATGAAGAACTGTCAAATAAGTTTTTATTAATGTCAAAAAGAAATAATGTTTTATTTAGTGAAACTGATTTTTTGTGATTGTTTTTTTTTCAAGGGTTAATATTTATCTGAAGAATAATAAATTAAATTAATTTCATCATGTTGAATGAAAGGTAAAGTTATTATTATATTTATTTTTTACTATATGAATTTATATGTAAGTGTTATGTTAAAAAGTTGATTTTTTAGCATATACTTGATGCATCATATAAAGCTTAATTAAACTTAATTGAGCTTATTATGCATAAATTTCATGTATTTTAGTTGTAATATATTTCTTACGATTCCTCGCTTTTTTTAGTCTTAACAGGTTTTACCTGGAGTGTGCATTGAGGTTAACCATTATGTTTGTTTATTCTTTGAAGGAAAGTGTAAAATCATTTAATGTTTTAAAAAAAAAAACACTCCTGGACCCAGTGCTATTATTACAAAGCAGGTAAATTTTAAAGTTCTATTATCGTTTCAAGCTAAAAGGAACTTCCATTTTTCTGTTTCAGGTCCCCTTAAGCCAATACTAGGCTTTACTTTTTCGTCTTTTTGCTTTCTCACAGAGAAAGTTTTACATCGGTGAAATTTTTCGAATCTCATATTTTGACGTAGAAGCACATTTTTAGGTTCAGAGAGTTTAAAAAAGTAGTTTTTAAAAAATGTAGCTCCTCCTTAAATACTTTTAATCGACGCCGTGGATTCGCTTCAAATTTCGCGCATCAAGTTTCATTTCATGTTTGTGAGGGGGTTAAAAATTTCAAGCACTTCTAGAGATTAGTTTTTGTTTTATCGTCAATTTTCGATTTTTGAAAATTTAATTTTTGAAAAATTTTAATGATAGGATTGAGATATTTGAATCGAATGAAGATCATTTTAAAGAGCATAAAAATATCTATGATTTCAGAGAAAAAAAATTACTTTAGTTTTTATGGTTCTTTTGTTTTTAACAAAAATGTGTTTTTTTTTTTTTTTTTTTTTTTAATTATAACTCTTAAATTAATTTATCAATTGCTCTGAAAAAAAATTTTGGTAATTAACGATATATAGAACTGTAGTCTATACAAATTTCAAGCGATTTTGTCAATTAGTTTTTGAGAAAAAAGCTGAAAACTGAAAAAAATGAGATTTCTACGTACTACTTTTTGTTTTATAACGATTTTAAATTATATATGGTATTGCAATTATATATATAATATATTACATTAATATTATTAATATTATTATTATTATTTTATTATGAATGTTTATAATAGTTTCAGCAATTTAATTTTAATTATTCATTTTCATGTTTTTTTTATTTAATTAAGATTTTTATCTTACTTTGGAAACATTGGAGGAACCTATCATGGTTATGTCATATAATGTAGTGAAAAATTCATAGTCTTATGAACGAACTAAAAAATTTTAGTACTTGGAAATCAATTGATGAATCATATAATATCGCCTAATTTAACATGACACGTAAGACGTAGTGTTAAATTCGTTGATAAATTTTAACTTAAATTTCAGCTTTTAATACATAAGATAATAGTAATTAATTCATAACATCCATTTATAATATAAATTAATTGTTTCATTGTTTTTATGTTCTCTATGAAAAAGCATTGTGCCAAAATCGTTTCGCAGGGTTTTTGATATTGTTACATGACGTTTTAAATTTTTACGACCAATAAAAATAAGACCTACAAAAAACCAATAAATCAAAGAAAACTATTAAGACCATAACACTAAAAGACCCTAAATAAACAAGACCTAAACTAACGATTTTACACTAAAATTCGGGAAGGCAGAAAAACTTGACCGACCAACACCGTAACGACCGACCTTGAGAGAAAGCGCGCAGCATCTATAAAGGGAATCAGGCCTCGAGGAAAAGGAAAAGGAAAAAAAACTCACACTAAAAACTTTCCCTCGAGGGAAGAAAAACGGGAAAACATTAAAAAGAAAAAACTGATTTATCAAATCTTTTCGCGCAATAAAAATAAATAAAAATCCATTAAAATCTTTTAATACCGAATCGCAATAATGACCAAATAATTAAACAATAAAATCAGGATCGAAGCCAAAACCGCGGAATTAAATTATAATAGTAAATGAAAAATCTAAAGTCGAAAGAAAGTTGTACGCGCGCCGAAGCAGACCAAAAGGAATGCGCTTATCGCGCGAAGTAAAGGGTTGCTTCCGCCGCGACTACTCGCCCGAACGACTAAAGCGCGCTTCTAAGCGCACAAAAATTATTCGTACAGGAGCGAGAGAGAAGGAAGATTAAAACTTCGATCGCTATAAATTAAGAAAGAAAGACCAAAATTCAGAAATAGACCTTTTAAAGGAACTAAAAACTCGCGGATTGAATTTAACACACACGCTCAAAAATCCAAATTTTAATTTTTAAAAGAAAACTAATAATCAAAGGAAAACAGTAAAACCACCGCTTAATTAACTAACGATCAAAGAGGGTAAAGGCTATATACGCTTAAAATAAGGGAAATAAATAAAGCCGAAACAAACTGAGAACGCGAAAAATGTTAAAATAGAAAAAAACTAAATGAAAAATTTTCAATCACGACCGAAGTAAAGCACATCCAGCGAGCGCAAGAGAATGCGCTTATCACGAAAGGTGTAGGGTTGCTTCCGCTGCGACTGCCCGCCCGAACGACCAAAGCGCGCTTCTAAGCGCACAAAAATTATACGCGTAAGAGCGAGAGAGAAGTAAGACAATTATATTTTAAGTGACCAAAGCTGACAAACGACTAAATTTACCAAAAAATTTATTAAAACACTACACTCAATCGACCACAAAAACTATTAAAAATTCAATATAATATAGTACAATATAATATAATTCAATATATAAAAATTCAATACTTTCAATATCAAGTCAATCATTGATTAAATAAATAAACTTCGCGACTACTAAAAGAATTGAACTATTTAATTCAATTATTTATTTTAATTACAACTAAAGACCAAAGGGGAAATTAGGAAATGACCATTGCTTGCTTTTGCAATTAAAAGATTAAAATCGACCATCTACATATATATTGTATGTATGCGTGCACATCGGTGAACCTAGGGCCCGAGAGGGGAAGTCCGGCCGAAGCACAGCGCTTCGGCGCGAGGGAAGAGAGCGCGAAGGAAGAGAGGGAGGCAGCAAGACCGAAGCATAGCGTTTCTAAGCCAGAGGAACGAATAGAGGGAGGGCCTAAGACCGAAAGAAAGACCGAACGGGGAGAGATGTTTACGCTGCATTTCTCCCCTATTTAAGATAAGACCCGAAAGCGCCCGCTCTCTTGACTTCCACCGCCGCATCAGTACGAGCCGTGCGGTCGAGCTGCAACCAAGTTAAGGAAGTTTGTCTAAGTGAACATA
Source organism: Ormyrus rosae (assembly GCA_035047165.1). Lineage (NCBI taxonomy): Eukaryota > Metazoa > Arthropoda > Insecta > Hymenoptera > Ormyridae > Ormyrus > Ormyrus rosae. The sequence goes on from JAWWML010021372.1 coordinate 4,068, forward strand.
GTGTAAGACCAGGAGCGAGGAGCTGCAACCGAGCTGGGAAAATTCGTTCGAATCCAACCGATTACCGAGAGTGAACGTGAAATGTAGTGTGGAGGACCAAACAGCAAAAGGGTATAAGTTTAAATAAATCAAACATTGTTCAATTTCTCATTCTCTCTCTCTCTCTCTCTCTCTCTCTCTCTCTCTCGCGTGCGCGGTGCGAAGTCGTTTTCGCATCGCGAGGGCCCGTACGGGACTGATCGAGACCCCCGGCTCTGAGAAGAGCACTTGTGCATTTCGTAGTTGTATAAAAATTTATATGAATAAAAAAATTTAGACCAACATACAAAAGGCATAACATTTTTATTTGTTACTAACGTAACAGATATAGTGTTGTATTTCAAATATTATTATAAAAGTGTAGTTTGTAAGTGCTGTTATAGATGTGCACTTTCAGCAGTGTGGCAGCGTTATTTCATATTACAGAGACATACTGCTTTGAACATCATACGCATAGACAAAAAGTAGTCTACAATTATTGGGGAGAAAATCATTATGAAATTCTGGATTTAGTAATGATTCTGATATTATTTGACTAATGCTGAAGTGCAGTGTTCGACAAAGAAGTGCCTCAAATGTCTGCAGAAGAGTCCAGTTCTCTTTTCTTTATAGCATTAGAGTGCAAGAAGAACATATTTAATCAACTTTAATCATTAAATAAAAGTGGTAATAATAGTTTAAGAAATTAGAGCTGTGCCGAGTATTATATTTTTAGAAGAAAGTAACAAGTTCTTTTATTGTTGTTTTCTGAAATCTTTGGTTTTTAGGAGTTTGGTGTCAACTCCACTTTTAACCTCTACGTTGAATGTATTGACATGAAATAGGACTGAAAATCTTTATTTTTTATGTCATTTAGGGTCAACACTATTTTTTAATGCAATTTTTTTGATTCAGTATTTTAAAATTAAGAATAACTAAAAATTTTTTTAAATTTAATAACATTTGTCAATCTTTGTCAGTTCTTCTTAATTTAAAAATACTAAATGAAAAAAATTACTTTAATGAAGAGCTTTTTGGCTCTAAATAACATCAAAAACAAAAATTTTAAGCTCTGATGTTGACGCCAAAATAAAAAATTTGAGATTGTAATATCTCTGAATTAAATGGGCCTACAGACTTCTGTCTGAGCTCAGTTGATTAAGAATGAGCTATATTTTTAGTACATCCATAGTAAAAACTATTACTAATTTAAATTTCTTTTTTACAGGTCGTTTTGGTAATGGACAAATATATTCTTTATTATCAATTTTAACGTAAACACAAATAGTAAAAATATTGTAAGTTAAAACAGTCTGTATTTCTTCCTTTGTAAATAAAATCTTTTTCATTGCTTCATAATTCCCATGAAAACGTTCATGTAATTGTACTATTTGATAGACGGTAACGTTTTTATTTTCTTCTATTATTTCTTACAGCTAAAATGGTACATGTTTGTTCAATTTTTTAGTCGATGAAAATTTATTTGGTATATTTTTGCACTGAAAAAAAAATTTGCTAAATTCAAATAAGGCTTACTTGCCTCAAGTAAATTATTTTCTTGAATAGTTGTAAAGAAATATTTATTTGATTTTATACATTTCATTTACTTGAAATAAATAAATATTTATTTAAGCTATTAAAATATTTTTTTGAACCTAACAATTATTTATTTGGTTCAAATAAATATTTATTTAAATCAGAAACTCGTTTTTCAGATTCAAATAAATATTTATTTGAACCAAATAAATGTTTATTAGAAAGAAAAAATTATTTAATTGAATCAAAGAAGTGTCTTTTTGACGATAATAAATATTTATTTGGTTCAAATAAATATTTATTTGTGAGGAATAAACTTAAAAAAAAAAAGAAACTTTTAAAAAATATTTTTTTGGTTTTAGTAATTGTGCATTTTTTATATAGGTGTAAGGATAGAAGGATGCTTTTTAAGAAACATTTTATAAACAATTGTTAGACTTAACGGTTTACAATCTCGCAAATAATATGTACATATATTATTATTAATTTACATATTGTTATAATCGCAGAAAAAAACACCTTTTTTTTCGCTGTGGCAGGGATTCGAACCTGGATCGCTCGGTTATTACGCAAACACGCTATCGCTCGCTTATTAAATTGAATCATTTTTTTCTATTATATAACGCATATCACCTATAGAATAAATATTGTAACGGGATGGCCCAGCTGAGCTGTCCCGTGCAAGAGAGAGGTAGGTAGAGAGAGAGAGAAAAGAGCGAGAGCTGCTCGAGAGGGGAGCTGCGCGCCAAGAGCTGCGCGCGCAGTCCGCCGCGTGGCGAGTGGCGACCGCCATGTTACGCGCTCTCCTCGCCGGTGTAAGCGGGAGAGGCGCGCAAGGTGGGGGAAGCTACTTTGCGCACCAGTCCTCTGGCAGCCATTAATAGCACCGACACGTGCCCTTATCCGCTCTCGCTATCCCCGCCGTTTCTTGTTTCTCGAGTGTGTGCTGTGCGTGTACGACCGGTGGAGGCACTTCAGCCCCACTCCTGCTCCCCGTGCAGCGAAGCAGACACTGCAGCCACCTCCACACCGGCCGTGAGAGCCGGTTAACGAACGGACGCGAGAGCAGCCGGCGAGCCGCCATCTTTGGCCCCAGCAACTGCCAGAGAGAGCGAGGGAGACGAGGCGCGAAGTGCTACTTTTCTGCATTGCGTCCGCGAGGCTGGCCAGTCCAAAAGTAGGTTTTCCTAATTTTGTTTCGCGGCGACATTTAGCGCGTTTGCACAGCCGTTATAACGGCTAAAGCGAGGAACAGCGAAGCTAATTTTTCCCCGGTGCGGACCCCGGGAAGGCCGAGGTTCCGAGCGGTTCGGCAGCGGCCGAACCCGACCGAACGGCACCGAACGGACCCGAACAGTCTGGGCCTGCGCATTCAAATTGATTCCGTATTAATTTTGTTCTGTTATTCACGTAATTTTAATAAACGGTTCACGCACTCGGCGTGAACCTTATTTTTATTTTAAACGTGTGAGTTAATTTATTGAGCGAGTTCCTAACCCCGGATCCTCCCGCTACCGACATACGACTTCTTTCGTGGTTTACAGCTAGCTGGCAGAACGAGGAAACAGCTGACGAGGTTAAAAGCTGCGGCTTCGAGAGTGAAGAGAGCCGCAGCGTTGTATACGGCAAAGACGTGGTGTGAAAGAAACACCCGGCTTTCGAATAAATTAAATACCAAAATTTATTAACTTGCGATAAATTTTGCCCCGTTACAATATTAACTTAAAAATTATTATTGACTTAAAAATTAATCTTTTATATAAATTTGTTAACAAAAATCAAATAATACTTTTCAAAGTAAATGGAATATAATATTTTGTATTAAACATTTTACAAACATAATAAATCTTATAATCTAAGAGATCTTTTTGACCAATGCAGCCATAATTTTCTGTCTCACTAATTTTAAAAGCATTTAAATAGGAACAGCATTATACAATTTTTAGTTTGACATAAACAAAAAATATAGTGTCATTTGATCATACTATGTCAAATTGAATATCAATCTATATTAATATTTAATAGCACACATATTACAAAAGTTAAACATAATCTCGATGCAAATTTTTAAAAAGTTGTCAGCTGTATTAAAGAAAAAAACTAATTTTTCAAAATCCAGAAATGATGTTAAAACATCCTCAAGATGTACTCAATTGATTTCCAAAGAAGCTCTTTTGTTTTTTAATGCTTGGCGTAGCCACGGGAAGCAACGGAAACTATTATCCCATTTGCGGGCATCGAAATTATTCATCGAGTTTATTAAGAATGTGCTTTTTAAACGATTGAAATATTGTGTTATATCGCAAATATCACATTTTACATTTTTTTACACAAAAGGAAAAACAAATATTTTTTTATAGTTATAAACACGATTGATAATGTCAAAGACCTAAGTATTTAATTCAAAAAAATGATTGGCTTAATTTTAGATCGTAATTCTTTGGTTCAAAGAAATGATTTATTTAGTTTTAATAAATATTTACTTCATTTACATGAACATTTACTTAAGCACGATTGCTAATGTCAAAAGCCTGAGTATTTGGTTCAAAAAAATGATTTAATTAGTTTTAATAAATATTTACTTCATTTAAATGAACACTTATTTAAGCACGATTGCTAATTTCAAAGGCCTGAGTATTTGGTTTAAAGAAATGATTTATTTAGTTTTAATAAATATTTATTTCGTTTAAATGAACATTTACTTAAGCACAATTGCTAATGTCAAAGGCCTGAGTATTTGGTTCAAAAAAATGATTTATTTAGTTTTAATGAATATTTACTTCATTTAAATGAATATTTATTTAAGCATGATGTTACCAATCTTAAATTCCAAAGTATTTGATTCAAAAAAATGATTTGTTTAATTTTAAATAATATTTACTTATTTTCAATAAATAATTTATTTAAACGTCATTTCTAAAGTCAAAGAATCCAAATTATTTGATTCTAAGTAATGATTTATTAAATTTTAAATAATATTTATTTCATTTTAATAAATATTCATTAAAATAATTATTTTTTCATCATTTAATAAATATTTTTTTGTTTGAAATATATATTTACTTAAATCAAATGATCATTTACTTCGTTTAAATAAATGGAGTATTAATAAATACATTTATTTGAATTATGTAAATTTTTTTTCAGTGTATAGAAATAGAACGTAAAATCGTGTTTGCCTGCAATCATTACCATTGTAAATAGTTTTACTAATAGTTGCCGTTGTAATAGTTTTGCATCCTTTCGCTGAAAAGAAAAAAAAAAAAATAAATAAATAAATAAAAAAAAAAAAAAAAAATTCAAATCTCCTTTCCACGCGGTGACAATTACATCCCGACTAAAACGCGCTTCAAACACAACTTTGAAAAAACATTAAAAAATGAAAATCAGCGCTGATTAGCATTCGCAAGTGGCTCGTAGCTAAGCAAAGTCAGCCATGCGCACTTTACTCCAGCCGGGCGGCCAATGGGGGAGCGTCGCTCGGCGCTCATGCTCCGTCTATCCCCAACGAGCGCACGGTGGCTGCCTCGAGTGGGCGGAGCTTCGGTTCTCTACCGCTCTAGATGAGAGTCCGGCGGCACCGCTGCTGCTGCGTCTTTATATAGAAGCGTTCTCAGTCCGGCCGCATCAGTCTCTCCTTAGTATTCTTGTCATCTAGATCGCCCGGAGACCTTCTCGTGCTAAATTATTTAGTGCTCCTGTGTTATTTCAGTGTTTCGAAATATACAAATTCGGCTATCCGGACTCGAAGGAATATATCCAATTCTTCGGACTTATTTTCGGATCTTACTCATTTAAAAATTTTGCTCAAAGTGATCTATAAACTCAAGTGAATAAACACAGTTTTCAAGATGGTTCAGCAACTACAGCAACAGCAGCAACAACCGCAGCACTTGGCCGCCCAGCAAGCGGTGTCTCTGAGCAACGAAGCGGCTCCGGCGGCGGCGGCTCCCGGTAGCGAGTGGAACAACGCCGGCACCGCGGCCCCGAGCTCCACGGCCCCCGGCAGCGGAAGCGAGGTCAGCGGACCTCCGACCCCGTCGACCTCGGCGCCGTCGCCCACGCCGGACAGCAACAGCGCTGGTTCGAGCAACGCCCAATCTGGTACGCAGAATTACTGTTTAGACCGTAGAGTCGTTGTTGAATTACATAATCGCGAGGACGAGAATTCCCGGCCGCGCGATTTGCCGGACGGAAAGAGGCGCAGAGATTCGGGATCGGAGGAGAAGGAGGAGGTGGAGGAGAAAAATGAATGCGAGAGTAAACGAGCGAAAGTCGCGGGGGACGGTTCTGAAGCTCCGAATTGTGCTCCCGATAACCTCGACGCGATCGATCAATTAGAAAATCCGGAGGCATATATGAACCTCGATCCATTAGATATCCTCGGGGAGGCAATCGTAAATGATGTCGAAGAGGAAGATCTCGCGTATGCTCAAGCGTTGCTTCTGCTTCAAGAAGCGGCGCAGGAAGGCGAGGAAGAGCTAAATATTGCGCATGATTCGGATTCGGAGACAGATACGGCTTCCGAAGGATCCGACGAGGATCATTATTCCTTGGATTTGGAATATAATCAGCTCGATGAGGAAGATGATCATTTTTATTGGTTCAGAGAGGTATACGATAATTATTTTCTTGAGGATGATGGATTTTTTGAGTCTGATAAGGAAGATCAGTCTGATAAGGAAGATCAGATCCCATTTTTACATATTAGCTAGTGAAAGTTTTAAAGTTTTAAACTTAATTACTCTTTTTGAAAATACATGTCTCATTGTATTTTTTCCGCTCTTTCTATTCCCGTTGTTCATTTTTCGCTATCGCCCATCGATTTCTCATTTTTATAAAATCGTAATTTTAAATATGTAATGTCCCTAATGGAGAGGTGATTCTCTCTTTTGTTTATATTGTATCTTGATCGCATCTCATTTATACGGGCACAGGACGGATAAACTCCCGTGTTCGCTCAAAACTATATATAGGCTTATTGCATTACTGAATGTTGCCTTTTTGCATGTTGCATGAATCTGGAGGAGTCTTTGCATACCAGCTTTGAATTTAGGATTTCATGACGCGGAAGGGTAACAGGAAAGGTTACTTGCCCTTATTTTTCGAATAAAATCTTTGTATGATAAAAATTTTGCATGCGTTTGAATAATAAGGGACACGCGAATTTATTTTATTTATTAATTTATGTATTATTTATTTATTATTTACAAAGAATACATTTTTATATATTATTTATATTTGACGCTTAATAAAAAAATAAAATTATTATTGTTATATTTATTCAAATGAACCTTACTTATAAAGGCGATGGATGGGGCCCTTATAACCTTCAGTATTCTATCAATATTTGCTCTTGCTTGCCTTTGCTCTTGCTTTTCAAAAATATTAAATGTTGTCTTTTTGTAAGAGGACATTTGCTCCTCCCCTTTCTTTAATAAAAAGTTGGATTTCATTGTAGTCGTATTCTTTTTACGAGCCTCATTGCCCCAAATTTTCTCTTAACTCAAGCGCTTTCACCCGTAAAACCTCGTCTACTTGCCTCCCTTACCTCTCTCGTCAAAAAAATTGGCTGCGGACAATAGCCGCGGTACAAGTGCAGAAAAAAAGGCAGCGCCAATCCTTCGACCGAAAAAGCGCTTACAGCGAATGCGCCTCTCCCATGAATATAAAGGCACTTGCTTCGGAGCCGCGGGTAATTGCGATGCGTCGGCTGACGAATGATACCTCGCGGGATGCTCTCGCCGGGGGAGAGAGAGAGCGAGGCAGTTACGGCCGTCGAGAAAATAGCCCGCGCGGAAAGAGAGCCAGCAGCGAGGTATATTTCTCTGTCTATTTAAGAGAAAAAGTCGGGAGGGTGAGTCTGCGGCCGTGTAATGGGGTGGCAACGAGTCCCCGGAGTCCCGTTTTCTCTCTCGCTCTCCAGCCCCCTCGTCCGATATCTCGTCTTCTTCTCTCTCGTACCCCCTATTTATATTCCTCTCGTTTTTCGCGCGCGCCGAGAGTTTCGACGTTTCCGTCGCCGAGAGCACGATTCGGACTTTCTTTTTTTTTTTGCCCTCTTCGCCGCCAACTTGTTCCCTCACGGGGCGCAATTCCGCGCGTCTGCGCGCGCCGGGTATAAATTAAACTTTCCGCCGAGCTTCGAGCTTTTCGGGAGAAAGAAAGTTATTTTTCATTCCCCAGGCAAGATTCGAGAATAATTGCGCCATCGATGTCCCGACGCGTGCGTTAGTTGGAACTCTCATGTTGGCATGGTTAGCTCGCGAAATCATATCGTCTTGAAGAGATCGTTCAACTTACACGCAATGAAACTATGGGACTCACTCCCGCATGACGTAAAATCACAGACGTTAATTATCAGTTTCAAGGCAGCGCTTTTTAAGTATTTAATACATGAAACCTCAAAATCAAATAATATTCATTAGCTTAGGTATCTACAGATCGAAATTGGACTTTGGTGCAAATTAAAACCATTTATTTATAATACTGTTTTGGTAAATTTAAAAAAAAATGTAAATTTCTTGCCTCTCTTCTATCTCTCTGTTTCACAACCATAATTCCAAGCAAGTTTCTGGGTATTTTTGAGATACAAAAAGTACCTGTGGTAACAACCGTGTAAATACCGACAAATAAGTTTAAATTTAGTCAAGCTAGTTTAAAAGTCCGCCGACCATGAAAAAAAAGCGTTACATTAAAGTTAGCTAACTAGGAAGTAAAAATACAGGCAATATAATCTCGTAAGAGATTTCAAACCTCTGAAATAAAAATTAAAAAAAAAATAAATAAAAATAAAAAAAAAAAATAAATAAAAATAAAAAAAAAAATAAAAAAAAAATAAATAAAAATAAAAAAAAATAAAAAAAAATAAAAAATAAATAAATAAAAATAAAAAAAAAAAAATAAAAAAAAATAAATAAAAATAAAAAAAATAAATAAAAAAAAAAGTAAAAATACCTATTTTATAGGTAAAATTTTTGAAAATACCTTATAAATAGGTATTTAATGTTTTTCATCTCTACCAGGGAGGTGCGGCGTCGCGAGATCGCGTCCATCCTGGACGCTCGTGGCCTGACCCAGCCGAGCGCGTCCGAGCCCGATGCTGGGACTTCAGGCCCGTCAGTCGTTGTCAACGAGTCCGCCCAGCTCAGTGGGCATGATGCGCCACCTTGCCGTCGCCGCGATGGCGAACCTCAACGTCAACGTGATCAACCGCCACATGCTCGGCGTGATACTGTATCACCACTTCGCCGCGGTGGCCCACCACAACGCGGCTGTGCGCGCGGCTGTCTGCGCCACGGACAAAGGCGCTCAGCAGCCCGTCGCCCTCTGAGCGCGGACGGACTGACTTACGAGGTAGATTCGCTTGTAGCGATTGCTCCCAATTTTATTAGTCGATATGTATGCGATTAATTTTATTGTAACCCAATACTGTAGGCCTGGTTTTAAAAATTCTCTAGAGGTTCTACCTTTCTCGGACGCTCGACCTTTAACTTTTAAGCATTGCGAATAGTATTTTTATTTTTATATCCACTTTATTGTTTTTACATTTGGATTTGTATTGCGCGTTTATTTAGTCTTAAGTACCTATTTTTATTTTATTAGGTTTTTTATGTAAGCGAACGTAGCTATGTTATTTTATTTCTAGTCTTGATGCGTATCGACATGCGTTATTTGTTTTATTTCTGCGGTTACATTTTTTATACGAGTTTGATTCCGGCGCGCGTTGCGCGTTGACATTCGCTTTTCGTTATTCACTTTTTTTTTTATAATAAGGCTCGAGATCGATAAATACTCGAAAACCAAACGAAATCTCGCGTAGGATTTTTATAAGAAGGAAGATATTTTTTTGTATACGCTTATGGCCTTGACCACGTAGTCCTTTGACATTAAAACTCTATTCTATTATATTAATTTTATTGTAATTACGTTCTGACTGGTGATAAAATTCTTCTTGCAATTGAGATAATTGCTTTGTCGGACACGGTTTCGTTTCTGCACGTAATCAATTGTACTGGTGTATAGTAGGCGCAATTAGCAACTGATATATCTATAGGGAAATTTTATCAAATAGTAAAGTATGCCCGATTCGGGCGTACGATTATTGCGTGCAGAGACCGACCCGTGCCGCTTTGTGTATATTATATATATATTAATGTTATAGGAACTTATATATAAACTTGTTAAAATTTTTAATTTTAATACGCTCTTTCAAGTTCTATATAAAGTTTCTAATTTTAATACGTCCCTGTCAAATTGTAAGTAGATGAATTACGGATGTTTATGATTGTTAACGTTGCGTTCGCTTAATGCGAATGCATTGACCGAAATACATTGCAGAGGATGCATTTGTCGAGACGCGAGTATATGCGGCAAAAAAAAAAAAAATACGTAGAAGTAAACCGAGTAAACTCGGACGGAAGGTAGTTGCCGGAGTTCGGTCATACTCTTTTTTTTACTTTGTTTTTCCGCAGAAGCGTCGTTCGCAACCTTTTGCCGCGCGCGTGCAACGAGTCCCCGGTGTACCCTCAACTTAACTGTCCGACCGATGGGCTTTCGACCCCCAAGCTCGATTGTACCGCTCGCTCTCCGCGTCCGTTTAATGCGAATCTGACGCGGCTTAGCCGGATCGTAGATTTCGAGGATCTCCCCCTGTACATAGAATCACGCTTATGTATAAAAATTCGCGAATTACTTTAGAGATATAGAATTATTGTATGTAGAGCGATCCCAATCGGGAACTTGCATGAAAAAGCAAAAAAGAATCCGTCAGATAAACATTAAAAAAAAACCGCGGCGTAGTATGTCTATGTTGAATTTTCGAAGTACGATGTAATATTGGTTGATAGAACCGTTAAATTGAAAAAAGAGAAAATATACGCATTGATTATCTTTCAATTTCTATCGGGATCTGTAATAAGATGGAAAAAAATGTCTTCATGCAAGGATCCGATCTTTTGAAAAGTCACTTTTATGCGTGGAATATAGCGAATCTCTTCGAAGAGCGTAATTTTTTTTTTTTTTTTTTTAATCGACTGGATTTTATACACGAAGAAAAAAAAATGTTTTTAATTTATTAGAATTCATGCATGGCGAATACTGCGCAGGAAATTCTATTGTACCATTTCCTCTGTCACTAAGCAGCTTTATCAATATAATTTATTGCGATAATTTCTAAGAAAAAATAATATATAAAAACGAAAAAAAATGTGTGTAATTTTTACAAAAGTTTGTCCGAAAAAATATATTTTAATATCTCTGCGTTAACTATTTATAGATATTTATATTAATTTTTACTGTTATTTTGCTGCATTTAGTTATGGATCGAAAAATGCATTGCAAAAAAGGATTTTAAAAAAGAAGAATACTTTCTGTGTACGTATAATTTTATGTAATTATTTATAATTTAATCATTATAATACTTCGTGTTTTGAGAAGCTCTATCACGGCGCACTAATTTCATTCATTGCTCCTTGTAAGGTAAGAACGCGCCCCTTGGACACGTCACCGAAACAGATAACGAAAATAATCTCGTCTCTTTGGGTTGTGTCTCATGAGGCTAACGTAGAATTTCGAAAATTTTACTGTGCGATTCTAAAAACAGTAAAAATGTCTGCAAGCTCAAGAAAACCTTTTACAGACAGGCATGCATCAAATACTGTTACATCGAACTTTTTTAAGCAGATTTAGCTTTAAGTTCCCTAATTCCATTTTTCTCAGTCTGCAAGCTCAAGAGAACTTTGATGCAAGCATCAAAATATATTATTATATCATATCCCTTAAAGCAGATTTAGCTTTAGCTCCTTGATTTGGAAAACTCCATTTTTCTCGATTGAGAGCTCAAGAAAACTTTGATGCAAGCATCAAAGTATATTATTATATTGAACTCCTTAAAGCAAATTTAGCATTAAGTTCCTTGATTTGGAAAACTCCATTTTTCTCGGTTGAGAGCTCAAGAAAATTTTTCACAGACTGATGGAAGCATCAAAATATACTGATTCATCGAACTTGTTAAAGCAAATTTAGCTTTGAGTTCCCTAATTTGGAAAATTCAAGCGTTATCGGTGGCGTGAATATTGCATTAAACAATGAATTTGGGTAATTCCTTCAAAGAGCAAATATGAAAACATTGGGCGTTGAACAAAAACGTTTATATGTACAGTGAATAGTAGAGCGAATAGTAGAGTATATAAATACACGAATAATACGACCCTAAGAATATTAACAATAATTATAATATGTATATAGATCTTACAAGTTCATTGCGGCATTTTCTGTAATATGTAAATTTCTTTCATTCAGTCATTGCTTTGATAAATTGTATGTTAATCTTTGAGGTGCAACAAAAACGTTGCTAAAAAAAATATGATTTTAATAAAATGATTAAGACAAAAGGAATCAAAATACTCTAATGGCATAAGTATAAATTGTAAACTGTATTTTAATTTTGTAACTATAATTTTTAAGTAAGATTGATCAATGTACAGCGGCGATCATTTTTTTGTAATTCATTCATTATAAATAAATCGTCATTTTTTTTATGAAAAATCAAGTTATATTTTTAAACCCGTCCTTATTCTTAATAAATCCTATAAAATTCCTTTCTCTTCAAATAGACCACCCAATTAACACCTACAAAAATAACTCAAAAACAGATCCAGCAAAGCCTCGAGATCCAGTAAACTGTGGCGTCCACGAGATTCTTTTCCCGATAGGTTTTTAACATTTTCCGACACCGAGCCGTGGAATTTGAAAAGGAAGAAGAAGGAATTTCCGATGTGCCGAATGAAAGGAAGGGCTAAAAAGGGAACAAGAATCAAAAGATAAAAAAGACGAAGTTTCGCTTGACCGGGAAAACGAATGCAGAGGGAAAATAAAAGAAAAGGGTGAATTTTTTGGAATACAGCTTTTAGATTCTTTCTGCCGTACAGGCCTGGACAAAAATTTAGAGTAGATGCACGGAGAATTATTTTTTCGCGACTGTACTATTTTACTATTACTATTTTAATTTGAGTTTTATTGTTTTAAGAAATTAAATGATTAGTATCATTGAGTATAGCCCTTGTAAATGTACAATAAATGCATAAGTGATTTATGGACTGAAAGCAAACAAATTTAAATTTTTCAAATTTTTTTTTTTTTTTTTTATTTTTTCATTATCCAAATTTTTCTTCTTTAGATTAATTTCTTTTACGACGCCAATCATATTGCCCATATATTGTTATACTATACCTCTCATTACGCTTTTATTGTCACTTAACTGGTCCGATCATTATTTTGCTTTGATTATATACCGATTAAAAACAGTAAATCAAACGAATTCCATCGACTAAACACGATTAAATCACAATTTTCCAAGCTTATCTCGAAGCATCAAACAAAATTAATGCAGTCGCCTCGAAAGTTCATCCTTATCCCGAATCAGCTCCAATCCGTATCTGGAGGCGGCGGCAGCTGCGTGTAGTTATATTTTTGTTACAACATTCTAGACAAACTGAAATGTAACTTTTAATATTCCTTGATGTTTACTGTTATTATATATTACTTAATATCCCCTCTTTTCTTAAAAAGAAAACACGTTCCTCCACTCTTTTACAAACTTTCATTTTACGTCAAAGACAACGTAATGGTTCAGGTGCATAAAAAGACCTTAAAAACCCGACCAACAAGGAACTGCTCCGAAGAAGAAACATCGTTATCTTAGTCGATAGTTATAATGACCTCTTTAAGTTCCCGATAGACAATCGAAAACAGGTAGAAGAGTTGGAAAAAAGGCAGAGAGAGACGTTGTGTATACCGTCGGCGGTAT
>JAWWML010021383.1:0-17414 GCA_035047165.1 Ormyrus rosae
AATTTACAAATTGAGATTTTAATAATTTAATTTTTATTAATAATTTAAATTGTACATAATTATACGAAAAATTTTTTTCCAAATTTTTGTTTATAACTTTGGAACCGCCGCGAATTTTAATACCCAGTTTGCGGCAAAATATTCTTGAGAAGATTTTCTAAAAAAATATGAAAGAAAAAAAAATCAATTTTTTGAAAATTTAAAGGTGTAGATCCCCTTTATGTTAGTTTCAAGATTATCTATTTTTATTTTCTTTAGAGCATAATAACTTTTTCGTTGCAAGTTTCTGTAGATTATTCTGTTTTGATGAATGATAGTTTCTTCAGTCGACGCGCATTCAGTGTTACAGTATATGGGCCATAATGACAATAACATTAGGGTGCAGTTTCACTGTCGAATTCTGACTGCTATTACGCGTCATAGACGTCACATACTTAGTATTTCGTAGCACATGTCATATTATGAATCAGAAAATTAAAAAAAAATTAGGCATTATTTATTTTTATGAAATTTCATTCGAAATTCGTTTTTACCCCAGTAGTCAACTCTATTAAAACCTCCGATCTTTTGTCAGCTTTCGATTAGCTAAATACCACAATTTTGAGCAAATTTGATCGAATTGAAGATTCATTAAAATCTATTCCAGCTAATAAGGAAATCTTAAATCAAATGGAAAATAATTTGCTCAAATTAACAGAGCTTATAGTAAAGCAGAATACAATGCTGGAAACGCGTTTAACTAAGCAATCAGAGTTGACAAAAGAAAACCAAAATTTGCGTGAAATCATCCATAATCTAGATTCCAAGTTAATTGCAAATTTTAATAATAGACTCCTAAATTTTGAATAATCCGTTATTTTAAATGTTTCAAATAAATTGTTCAATCTAGAGAGTATATTCAACGAGGAATTTAATGTCATCGATCAAAATTGCGGCAGTTTGACTACTGGGGTCGCCACCGTGGTGCAGACCGTCTCCGACTCCGTTTTTGTAGATCAGGCAGATGCATCAAATGTCAGTAACCAATCCTTTTCTAGAAAAAATGTAGTTTTAAACACGAATAAAATAAGGACGAATGAACTGTTCACAGAGAAAGCTTAAAAACCCTTTAATCATATGAAGTAATGTAGATCTAAACTCAACACAGTTCAAGAAGACTTTGCATTTGCTGTCTTGGGTTCGCTTTCATCTACCTTTACACCTGAGTATATTTCATTGGTTCAATCACTGACATCCAAGAAAGTTGGAGACGTTTGGCGTAGACAGGGTAGACTCCTTGTGAAAACGAATGAAGGCAGTGAATCCCATACCTTCAAAACTAGCCAGGACCTGCAGTCGATTACTGGACTCTATTTTAAAGATGCAAATAAGGATTCGAGAACGACAGAAACAACAGGAAAAGCCTATTAAATGAAATCTCCCGGCAAAAATTCCAAGAAGGGCCCCACAGAAGAACTTAATAAAGCTAGGCTAGAGTCACTTGTCTCCGGCGTAGACACCGTAAACCAGTCAAAGGCTGCGAAAACTAAAACTAAAAATAAAACTAGTAAGAATAGCAAAAATAGTCCTTCCGACCAAAAAGAAAATAGTGGCTCTGTTTGACTAGATGCAGCCGCTGGAAAGCCAGAGGGAACCAGGAGTGGGTTAAGTGTGGGTTTTCTCAACTTCAATTCTCTGAGAGCTCACGTTAACGGAGGCGGTGTAGCTTTATACGTATGTACATCATTAAAATGCAAGATTCTGGCAAGCTCATACACGGGGGGAAAAGGAAAACCCGGGGCTCCGGAATTCATCTTCTGCGAGATTCAGGATGGAAACTCTGCTCCTAGTTCGTAGCTGTAATTTATAAACCACCAAAAGTAGTTTTCACAAAATATCGTTATTAATATCATTTGACTATAGTCATAAAGTAATAATAGGCGATCTAAATGCCGATCTTCTGAAGGAGAGTGCGGCACAGAGGTTCAGCACGGTCCCACGCATTTTAATCCCGCGTCTCGCACCTGAATCGACATAATGTTCGTGGATGATAACGACGTCATACTTGAGCACTGTAGCATTCCGGCGACTTTTCATAGCAAACATAACGTTATAAGCATGACAATGGCCTACAAAACATGCTCTTATTCAGTCAAATTTTTTGAGTATCGTGATTTTAAAAATATTTCAGCCCCTTCTTTGACTGAATATTTAAACCAAAGTGATTGGTCGCTCTTTGATGCTTCAGATATCGACGTCGAATTGGCTCTGGGGAAAGCAATTTCTGGAGCTCCCTTAGAGGGAATTCCCTTTAAAAGTGTCAATGCTAGTGACATCATCCTAGCAATTTCGCACTTCTCGTCTCAAGCAAGGGGTGTCGACGGCATACCGCAGAGTGTTGTGGTGAAGTCATTAGCGGTGATTAGTTGATATTTAGTTAAATTATTCAACTCCTCCTTCTCCACCGGCAAGTTTCCTGCACTATGGAGAAAAGCCCATGTAATCCCCTTAAAAAAGTGCAAAACTTCATCTTTGCCATCAGACTTTCGGGCAATAGCTCTCTTACGTTCTTTCCAAGGTTCTAGAAAAGCTCGCACATGAGCAATTATACGAATTTTTTAATAAACATAGCATTTTAGATTCCTTCCAGACGGGGTTTAGAGCTTTTCACTCAACTGAGACTGCCCTACTGAAACTAACGGACGACATAAGACACGAAATAGACAAAAAACTAGTCACCATCCTACTAATGTTTGATTTCAGTACGGCCTTTGATAAACAGATGTCAAAAAGTTATCATGTCCGGATCCGAGTCATCTTGGATCGTCACAAATCTTGGTGTCCCACAGAGGTTCTAGGACCCCTTCTCTTTTGTCTTTATATAAATGACATATGTGACGTACTGCCTTCTAAGAGGATACAACATCTACTCTATGCAGACGACCTGCAAATCTACACGCAGATTGCGTACGAGCAACTAGAGGAGGGCATGACGCTGCTCCAGCAGGCGGCGGGAGCTCAATGCAGGTAAAACCAAAGCTTTACTTTTTGGCTGCCGCAAGTTCGTCTCGGACTTCTATGACAAGGATAAGCAGTAGCCTCCCTACATTGAGCTAGTAGATGGTGTTCGTGTCCATTTCTGCAGCTCCGCGCTAAGTCTCGGTGTTGTGTTAACTCCACGTTTTTGTGGAAGCCTCATTTCGACCACGTAACCAAAAAGTTTAATCGAATTTTATTCAGTCTTCGATTCTTTCGGAATTACACCACCGAGACTCTTCGCAAGCGGTTGGCAGAGGCATTGTTGTTTCCTCATTTGGACTATTGTTCTGTAGTATTGTTGGATGCCTCTCAGGAAATAAAGACAAAACTTCAAGTGTTACAGAATTCCTGTGTGCGATACGCGAAGGGTCTTAGGAAAGACGATCATGTGTCCCCTAACAGGACGGACTTGCAATGGATGCGTATTGACATGCGCAAGCAATATTTGTTGTGTCTGTTAATGTACAAGATAATCCGCATCTCTTAACCTATTTATTTAACTCATTTTTTTAAGACTAGCGCAACTGCGGGGAGAAACACCAAAGAGCTTGTGCCTCCTTTGATGCGCACCGAAACAGGAGTGCGATCATTTAAGGTACAGGGTGCCCGCTCCTGGAACTCCCTGCCTGCCGAGATCAGTAATTTACCCTCTCCTGGTAGATTCAAAACCGCAATTCGGAGGCATTTCGTCGAACTGGATGGCGTTTAAATGTTTAATTTATTTGATTTCTGTCCACTTACATATTAGCTTTAAAGTATGAATGTATTTATAGAATGAATGTGTTATATCGGTGTGCGTGTGTATGTACGAATGTGTGTAAATAGTTTTCAATTTCACTGATAGATGTTCTAGTTAAAATTCTAAGTATTTGTATCGGGATTTTATTTTATTTTGTGAGCATTCATATGATATCACTAATTTTATCAGCTTGACTTAGTGTGATTGTATACTATTAATTAGTAGTAGAACGACTGTGATATCATTAGTGCAATATTTTAGTGCAATATTTTTATTCTGTTCTTTATTAGTGCGATATTTTTTTTTTGTGCAATATTTTTATTCTTTTCTTTATTAGTGCAATAGTTTGTCCAATATTTTTATTTTATGTTTATTTTTATCTTATTAACCTCTCTCTCCCTCACTCAAATACTCACCATTGCAAGCCACCCATTCTTTATTTTTTCATCATCTATTTCGGTGACTTTGCCTGGTTTTTCATCGTTCAAAAATTGGTGCTTTTGGAGGTTAGTTTTCGGCTTCGGTTCGGACTTCTGCCTTGTCATGCCTCTTCCGATGTCAACGCTACCTTACAGAAGGAAGTTAATGAACTAACTCATCGGAACCATGTCGGTAAGGAAGAGTAGCAGGCGTGAGTGCGACGATGACGTCATGGAATCTCTACCAGGTGTGCGGCTCTCGATGGACGACGTTGACAAGCTCACGGCAGAGTTCAACAAACATCGTGACATCCTGCTTAACTGGTATGGCACTGAAGAGCAAACACCCGATAAGCGTGCGATGATGAGGGAGTCTATAACTGAGGTGTGCGATGCGTCCCTTCCTCCGGGAAAAAATTTTCAAACTCGGCCAGAAGATGGCGTCATCGCCAAATATCAAAGGTATTTCGACTTTGACATGTGCCATCTGCCAGCAGACATCTAGGACAAAGGCGTCATTTCTGGAATGTTCAAAGTGCCAAGTACTAATTCATCGGAAATGCTCTGCCGATAATACAGCAGCGAGGCCCGCCAATTTCAAATGTTCAAAATGCGCTGAACAGAGTCAATCATCTAGTTCATCCAAAATTATAAACGCAACTGGTACAAGCGACGAAAGCAACAGCAATGAGAGACTAGCACAAGAACAATAACAGCCAAAACTACAAAAGACAACAAAAACAACCGAAAAATGTGAAGCAACTTGGAAACATCAAAACATCAACCCCGCTTCTCAAACAAAATTCTGCATCTAGCCAGCTGAGAGTCAGGTCTAGTTTAAGCATTTCTAATAACAATACCAGTGGCGCTGCGATCGCCACCCCAATGATCAACAACCCTATTAAAAATTCAGAACTTTTGTCAGCTCTCGACCATCTAAGCACTACTTTTTCAAACAAATTTCACCAAGTTGAAGATTCTTTAAAATTTGTTTCAAATACTAAGGAATACTTCAATCAAATTGATGAAAATTTCTTCAAACTAACAGAGATCATAACAAAACAAAATAAAATGTTGGAGACATGCTTGGTTCAACAGGCGGAGCTGACAAAGGAAAATCAAAATTTGCATGAAATTATAAACAAATTAGAATCTAAGCTAATTGCACATTTTAAAAATAAATTCTTAAAATTTGAAAAATCGGTAACAACTATTATGTCAAATAAAATATCTTATTTAGATAGCAAACTTAATGAGGAATTTGACGCTGTTTATCAAAATTTTGACAACTTATCCACTGGGGTTGCTACCGTGGCGCAGACCGTTTCGGATTCCATATGCACAGAACAGTCAGAAGTAATAAAATCAAAAGACAAATCTCTTTCCGGAGAAAATGAGAGCATAAAATCAAATAAAATAAGAACTGATGAACTGTTCTCCAAGAAAGCGAAACCAAAGAATTTATTAGTTATTTCAAGTAATGTTGATTTAGTAAAATTCAGCACAACCCAAGAAGACTTTGCATTTGCCATCTTGAGTTCGCTTTCATCTAACTTAACACCTCAGAATATTTCATCTGTCCATTCACTCACATCCAATACTAAAGGCGGAGACGGTTCAAGGAATGCCGCTCTTCTGGTTGAGCTTTCCAGCGCCCCTCTTCGCAAACAAATACTAATAAAAAAATCCAAAAGAACAGGATTTAGCACTAGTGATCTAGATTCAGCGCGCTTTGACTGGGTTTCTGCTCTGCCTGCTGCCTCCATATTTATTCATGAATACCTCTTCAAGGAGGACTATATTTCTTTCAAAAAACTCAAAACCTAAGGCTTTAAGTTTTAAATTTGTGTGGCACAGAAAGGGTAGTTTTCTGGTCAAAATAAAAGAAGGTAGTGAACCGGCACGCCTTCAAAACTAAGCAAGATTTGCAATCCATCGCTGAAATGTACTCAAGAAATAAAGATGCAGACACAGATGCCAATGTAAAAAATAAAGACAAGAACCCAACGTGTAACGATAAAAAGGCCAGCATTTCAGGAAAAGAGGCAAATAGTGGCTCTGTCTGACTAGAGAGGGGTGCTGAAAGGCTAAGGGGAACCAAGAGTGAGTTACGTGTAGGATTCCTCAATGTGAATTCTCTAAGAGCTCATTTTGACCAAATCAGGCATTTTCTCTTAGATGGGTTTTCCTACGACCTTTTCGGGGTGGCTGAGACCTGGTTGGGCCCTATAGTTTCGGACGATCTCGTTCAGATCAAAGGCTTTACTTTAATTAGACAGGATAGAAACGTAAACGGAGGCGGAGTGGCATTGTATATTTGGGTTCGATTAAAATGCCAAATTCTAGCAAGCTCGAACACTGTGGGTAGCGGAAAACCTGGAATCCCGGAATTTATTTTTTGTGAGATTCAGGATAAAAACTCCCCTCCAGTGTTCATAGCAGTAATTTGTAGACCGCCAAAAGTGGCCTTCACTAAGGATCCTGATTTCCGCTGATCATCTGAAAGACAGTGATGACGCTAAATTTGTTCGCAACTTGTCGGCTGAATTGTCGCTACAATTGGTATATCACGGTCCCACACATCTTACTCCCACGTCTCGCACCTGGATAGATGTAATGTTCGTGGATGATAACGACGATATACTTGAGCACAACAACATCCCCGCACCATTTCACAGCAAGCACAATATTATAAACGTGACAATATCCTACAAAATATGTTCTTACTCAAATAAACCGTTTGAATACCGAGATTTTAAGAACATTTCTCCCACCTTACTTGTAGAATATCTGAACAAATGTAATTGGTCACCATTCGATGCTTTGACTGTTGACGTGGAATCAGCACTGGACTGTCTTACGGATCATCTCACGGCGGCACTTGACAACTTGGCACCACTTAAACAGATATTGCCCAAAAAGGGCAGACCACCGTGGGTTGGTCCGGAGCTATCCCAGCTACTACGCAAACGTAGTGCTCTGTATCGTCGTTACTCCAGAACAAAAGACAGTACGTTCTTAGAAGAGTTTTTAGCTCTTCGTAAGCAGACGGACGCCCTGACAGTAACAGATAAGACGACGTACTATCAAAATAGATTATTTGATGCCTTAAAAAATAACAACGTCTGGAAGGAATTAAAAAATTTAGGACTCTTATCTGGTCGCAATGAAGAGCTGAGTAGCTTTTCACCGGATGCCCTGAACGGCCATTTTGCTGGTGTGTCGCTCTCTCCTGTTGATGACATGGATGCACGTTTGAAATCGATTTCGAAGGTTTCTCCAGAAGGGTTTAAATTCAAAAATATTAACGTTAACGATGTCATCCTGGCGATCTCGCATTTCTCGTCACAAGCACGGGGAGTGGACGGCATACCGCAGAGTGTAGTTGTGAAGTCACTACCGGTGATTAGTCCGTATCTGATTAAATTATTCAACTCTTCCTTCTCTTCTGGGACTTTTCCGGTGCTATGGGGGAAAGCTGGGGTGATTCCTCTGAAAAAGTATAAAACTCCATTTTCACCGTCGGATTTTCGGTCAATAGCACTTTTATGCTTTCTTTCCAAGGTGCTGGAAAAACTTGCTCATGAACAAATTAACGAATTTCTTGTAAAAAATAATATCTTAGATCCCTTCCAGACGTGGTTCAGGTCTTCTCATTCTACCGAGACTGCTCTACTGAAATTAACGGACGATATAAGACTTGGCGTAGACAGAAAACTAGTCACTATACTATTAATGTTTGATTTCACAAGGCTTTTGATAAGATTCTGCCATCGCGTTTTTTTGCCCGTTTAGACAGTATGGGTTTCTCCAGGGCTGTGCTCCTGTGGATTCACTCGTATTTCTTAAATAGATGCCAAAGGGTCGCAATATCTGGTTACGAATCATCGTGGATTACCACAAATCTTGGTGTTCCGCAGGGCTCAGTCCTGGGTCCCCTACTTTTTTGCCTGTACATTAATGACTTACGTGACGTACTACTTCCTCAGAGAACACAGCATATACTTTATGCAGACGATCTGCAAATTTATACGCAAATTGCATATGAGCGACTGGATGAGGGCGTAGCGCTTCTCCAACAGGCGGCAGGCGCGGTGGCGGGATGGGCGCGTGATGCCTCTCTGCAGCTTAATGCAGGCAAAACTAAAGCCTTGTTCTTTGGTAGTCGCAGGTTTGTGACAAACTTTTTTGGTAATGATGGGCAGCAGCCCCCCTGCATTGAGTTAGTGGATGGCGTTCGTGTCCCGTTCAGCGACTGCGCGCAGAGTCTCGGTGTTGTGCTAGACTCCACGCTATCGTGGAAACCACACCTAGATTATGTAACACGGAAATTCAATCGAATTCTTTATAGTCTCCGATTTTTTCGGCAGTACACCACTGAGGCTCTGCGAAAGCAGCTGGCAGAGGCGCTATTGTTCCCTCATTTGGATTATTGCTCCATAGTAATGCTGGACGCCTCTCTAGAAATCAAGACAAGACTCCAAGTTCTACAAAATTCCTGCGTGCGATACGTGAAGGGTCTTAGGAAGGACGATCATGTTTCTACTCACAGAGCGGCCTTATGTTAGATGCGCACCAATTCGCGTAGGAAATATTTTTTGTGCCTTTTGATGTATAAAATTTTACGCATGAATGAGCCATCCTATCTTTTTGATTTTTTCTCCAAGGCCAATGCATCTGTGGGTAGGAACACCAAAGAACTTATGCTTCCCTTAATGCGTACCGAAACTGGAGTACGCTCTTTCAGGGTACAGGACGCCCGCTCTTGGAACTCCTTACCTGCTGAGATCAGGAATCTACCCTCTCTCAGCAGATTCAAAACAGCAGTTCGGAGGTATTTCCTTGAACTGAACGGATTATAAATGTTAAATTATTCTGTCCCGTCCCATATATTAAATTTTAAGGTGTGAGTGTATTTAATGGATGAATGGATGAATGAATTGGTTATGGATGGATGTAGCCGTGTATATAGTGTAAATAGTGTAAATATTTTTAATTCTCGACTGATACGTATTCTAGTCAAAAATTATTTATTTGTAACATAAAATCAGAAAATTTTTAATGTATTTGTGAGCATTTCAGTGGTACCACTAATCTTAAGCTTTTGACTTACTCGGTATTATACATTATTATTATTAGGCTAAGAATTGACTGTGATATCATATAGTGCAATATTTTTATTTTATTTTATTTTGTTGTATTAGACATCCTGTGATATCACTAATCTTAAGTTTTGATATAGTATTATTAGGCTAAGAATTGACTGTGATATCATATAGTGCAATATCATATTTGTTTTACTCACTTTATTTTATTTAGTTAAATTGTATTATAATTCTCTTGTATACTTTCTCCGTTTTATTATGCTCACCGTTTTTCAACTTTTGTACAACAGTTACAAATAAACGAATATCTATCTATCTATCTCTCTCTCTCTCTCTCTCTCTCTTCCTCTCTGTCGGTGGCTTCGATAAGTGCTAGACGTGCTCAGCACCTCTCCGCAAATTTTAAGCATTTTCTCATACATTCGTACTCTTCTGTGAGTGCAAATATTTTTCAAGCAACTGGGGCTCCTGCTAAT
Organism: Ormyrus rosae; assembly: GCA_035047165.1. Classification (NCBI taxonomy): domain Eukaryota; kingdom Metazoa; phylum Arthropoda; class Insecta; order Hymenoptera; family Ormyridae; genus Ormyrus; species Ormyrus rosae. The sequence goes on from JAWWML010021383.1 coordinate 9,758, forward strand.
CTTCATCTCGGTAAGTTTTCAGAGCGACTCGCCCTTTTCTTGAGCCAGGGAGTTCCATTTTATCTAGATCGTTGAAGTTTTAAAGTTAGTTTTCTCGGAAATGTTTTGGCGCGGTCATTGCTCTTCGAGGCGTCCTTTTAAATTTACCCAGAAGATAGCGACACCGCAGAAAACTAACGTCGCGACGTTGGCATATGCCATTTATCAACAGTCGTCAAGAACAAAGTCACGATTTTTGCAATGTTCGACGTGCCAAAAATTAATCCATCAAAAATTCACAATCGATAACACAGTTTTGAAGCCCGCCAATTTCAAATGTTCAGATTGCGCTGATCAAACCCAGGCACCTAAACTATCTGGAATTATATACTCGAATGGTACAAGTGACGACAGCAATAACGAGAGACTAACATAAGACCAACCGAAACCACTGCAGAGACAACAGAAACAACTGAAACAAATAGAAAACATTGAAATGCCCACTCCGCTTTTCAAGAATAATACTGCATCTAGTCAGCTAACAGTCAGATCTAATTTAAGCATATCTAGTAATAATACCAGTGGCGCTGCTATCGCCACCCCAGTAGCCAACTCTTTTAAAACCTCTGAATTTTTGTCAGCCTTCGACCAGCTAAACATCATATTTTTGAGCACATTTGATTAAATTGAAGATTCCTTATAATTTATTGCAGCTAATGCCGAGAGGTTACTTACTCCGAGTTTTCTCAAAAAATATTCTCAGTTTTCAACGTGTTATCCTTAGTTCTCTTCGTGATCTCTGCAGTTCTCTTCTGTTCTCTGTAGGACTGAGAACAGAAAGAGAACAAGGGAGTACAAATGAGAACAAGAAGAGAACTGAAGAGTACAAGAGAGAACAGAAAGAAAACACTCGAGGAAAAAGTTTTAATTAATATTAACGATAAATTAATAATTAATCCGTACACCCAACAACCTCACAACTCGGGGAATTAAACAATTAAACTGATCACACCACAATCACATAACCGTGGGGCAAGCATTAATAACTATAAAAAAATAATTAAATAATAAATCTGTACACCCCACAAATCCATAACTTGGGGGAAAGCAATAATTATTAATAAACATTAAATTAAATAATGAAACCGTACACCCCATAACCACGTAACCCGGGGGAAAACATTATTAATAAACAAATAATTAAACAAATAAACTGAGTACCCCTCAACCACGTAACACGGGGGAAAACATTATTAATAATAAACAATAAATTAAACATGTAAACTGTACACACAACTACATAACCCGGAGGAAAACATTAATAATTAATAAACAAATAATTAAACAAGTAAACTGTTTGTTCGTTATTCTTTTTTTCTGTTGTTTTTTTAATCTTTTTTTGTTTTTTTTTTATTTTTTTTCAATAACTTTTAATGTCTTAATAAAAGTGTAATTAGAAAAGTGAAACTTCATGTTTTTTTATTATTTTGGTTTATTGTTAAATATTATAAACGTACCAAAGGGCATCGCTTATAGCTGATCCGCAATCTGACATTGAATTATCTACGACTGGATTATCTAAATTTTGCGGTGAAATTTCTTGAGAAGTTGAATTTAATGTTTTATTTTCAAAATTTTTATTAATATTGGATTGAATTTTGGGCTCAATATTTTTCTTTGTTTGTGCTATAAGTTGTTTTCGTTTGTTACTTTTGTTCTTCTTGAGAATCGGTTTAGTGATTGTTTTTCTATGTTGGTCAAAATGTCTTCTAAAATTATGCAAATTCCATCTATTAATTTGTTTTCTAAATTTTATCTTTCTTTGGCAAACAGAACATTTTATATTTGCAACATATAAAATTTCCACTTCCAGAGTGGTGATTTTATTTTTTATATTAAATTAAATATTTTTTTGATACTTTTTTAATAATTTAAAAATTTGTTTAGCCTCCGATTTGGTATTTATTTTCGTTTGCTTATTTTTTTCTGTTGATTTTCTGCTTTGTTGATTCGTCTTTATTTTTTTTTAAATTTTTTGTATTTAATCGTTTCCGGATGCCTTTTTTGCTATTAATAATAAAATTCTTGAATACCAAATTAAAATTTTTATGGCCTAATACAAATTGAAATGACGACGAGGTGTCTTTATAAATATAATAATAATGATATAAATTTGCGTCTGCTGGGATTATGCTTTTATATACCTCCGAACAAACAAAAATTTCTATGTCATTAAGACTATTTTCTGTTATTGATTTAAATAAGAGTGGATTATCAAAGCCTTGTAATTTGAAAATGTTTTTAATGTACGTTGGAATCACAATATTTGGGGAAAAATTTTGTTCGATTATATTCCAAAAAACTTCGTTGTCCTGATCCATGGTGCTTTCTTCGATATGAACTAAAATGTTATTTTCCATATGTTTCAAGATATGCTCGATTGCTCACTAAAAGCTTCAATGAGCTGTACAGCAAAGTTGATTCAATAATATCCGAGACACTTTTGACTCGCTTATGTGCATCTCCCGCGTTAGTCTGGTTGCGGATCAGCCGACGCTACCTAGCGAGCGCGCCGGTATTACACTCGCGCGCGTTTGATTCGGGAGGCGGGAAATTCAAATCGCAAGTTCAGTTTATTTACATTTTTGGAGTTAAACTAAAACTAAGCGTAGAGGCTTTCCACCGGGTACTGTGATTGTGGGGTGTATGGTATAATTGTTTAATTATTTGTTTATTAGTAATGACTGCTTTCCCTCAGGTTACGTGGCTGAGGGGTGCCCAGTTTATTGTTTAATTATTTATGTATAGTTTAATTGTTAATTATTTGTTTATTAATTATTAATGTTTTCCCCTGGGTTATGTGGTTGTCTGACATACGTATTTATTATTTAAACAATTCTTTATAATAATCAAATCTTTTTTCCCGTTCTCTTTCTGTTCTCTCTTGCACTCTCTTGTTCTCTTTTTGTTCTCATCGTGTTCTCTTGTTCTCATTAGAAGCGAGCAGCCCCTCGGCAGAATGTTAGGCGTAAGTTTTAATATCTGATACAATACGTACATCCTGTACGGGCATCAGGATTCAAAAAACATTAATAATATAATCTCTGTTGAAAACTATAAAAAAATTATAATTTCAGTAAAAAAATAATTTTTTTTATTAATACATTTATTTAAAAAAATGTTTTAATATTCACGTGATATTTTCTTAATTCAATAAAATGTTTCGATTGTTTTAAGTTCACCATTTAATTTAAGTAAATATTTTGTGGTGGTGAAAAGTTCTTTTTTAAACCGAAGGGGTTCGAATCGAAGCAGCTGTATTTAAATAAACATTCATTTAAACATGATTTCTCATGTCAAAGCTCGAAATAATATTTTTGCGAGACTACGACGAGATATCAAGTCGTAATATAGCATGAATATTTCTCCTAGACTGCGACTTGAGATATCACTCCGAAATATCACAGGAATATGTCTGCAATATTATGCGGCGAGATATCAGCCCGTAATATACCAGAAATATATCTTCAACACGTGAAATATATCTGAGAGACTTGTTTACGGGGGTATCATTCTCCAATATTGCAGGAATTTTGCAACAAGATTGTGTAGTGAGATTCACCCCGCAATATTGAAAAAATATTGCAGCGATATTGCGCGGCAATATGTTACCCAGCAATATTCGAGTAATATTTCTGTGAGGCTCTTCTGTGGGATATACTGCAATATTGCAGGAAGATTTCTGCAATATTTCTCACTAATGTATCACATTGCAATATTGCACCAATATTGTTGGCAATTCGCCAATATTACTGTGACATTGCGATATTGCAGCATATTGCTGCGATATTCATTGCTATGTGGGAAATGGATTTTTTTTTTAATTAATCAAACGGGCAATAAGCCCAATTACAAAGAGACAAAGATTGTTTAAAACAAAATAAAATAATGAGGCAGATAACCCCCAGCGCAATCGCATGTCGCAATTACAAATAAAACAAAATAATAAAATAATAAAGGGTCTAATCGGGTAAGGGGTTAAAAATGCCCTAGGCTAGATTTTTATTTGGGATTGGTCATTCGAAAAAACACTATTAAATACTCCTCCAGACAAATTTTCAGCCATTTATATGAACTGATACTCCGGTAACAAGCTAATACTTATTTTTTCGATTTTATTTTTTTCCTGCAACAATTCGTAACGTAAAAATCTGAAAAAATTCATATAGATGTGTCTTTTTGTAGTAAATAACCGTGATTTTTTTTAGATTTTGTCAGAAAAAATTGGACTCAAAAATTTTTTAATTTTTAACCCTTTTTTAGACGAGGAAAAAATTTTTGGCTAACTTTTAAATATACTATTTTCATGTATTTTTTCCCGCTCTATCGATTGGTGTAACATAAATGCTATTTATTGGAGAAAATAGCTAAAAATGCATAAAAATAGTTTTTTAATGCGTTTTTCTTGTCTCGGTCGGTAGACGTCAAAGGGCTTCAGTGACCTCAAAAGTATCGACCCCAAAAAACTCTTAGACATTCATTTTTTGTTGTTTTTGCTAGAATATATACGTGCTATAGTGAAAAGTTGAAGAAAAGTTAAACAAAGGTTTATTATAGAAGTTTAGTAATATAAAATAATAATAATTACTCTTTATTCACCTATAAGGTTTTAATATAATATTCTCTTCCCTATCCTATGTGTGTAAGTGTGTGTGTCCGGTTGACAATCTAATGTGTGCCTGTTTATTTGTGTCTTACATCATTTCATTTCTATATTTGTTCTGTGTGCCTCTGTTTGGTGTGTCTGCCTGAGTGTCCCGTGTGTTGTCTCTTGTCTGTCCTATTTTACCTTTACCTGAAATAATGACATTATTTCACTTTCATTTTTCCTTTTTTCACACTCTTGCTACTTTCTTCTTTCTGAATTCTTCTTTCTATTCTCTCCTTTCTATTCTTCTTTCTTGTCCTTCTTGCTCTTCTTTCTATCCCCCTTGTACGTTCCTTTTCTATATCCTTTCCTGTTCTCTTTACTGCAATCTCTACTGTAATCACTTATTGATTCTCTATACATCTTGCTTTCAATTTTTGTCTTCTTCTCTTTTCTTAATATATACTTTCCTCTCCTTATCTTTTGCTCTGCGACTTCATACCTTAGTTCATTAACAGTGCACTGAACTCTGGTCTTCCTTCCCACCTCTATCATTTGATCTTCTGGTGTTTATAATACTACCCATCCCTGCTGTTTGTTTCTGCTTTCTACTTTCACCTAAGCCATTCTAATTTGTGAAATTTTATACAATGTTTTTCACCGTTCATCATTTTCTCGTTCCAATTTTCATCTTTTTTCTCGGTGACGCTGCAGTCTTCCGATATATGCTTCATCGTTTCTTCTTCCTTTTCACATAGTCTGCATTTCTTTTCCTTTTCTTTCAACCAGTATTTACAACTTCTATTCTCGTTTCCTCACCTGATCCTTGCTATTCTTGCCATGCTTTTTACATCCTTTATCCTCTCTACTCTCATATCAAGATTCAGAACCTCATCAATATTGGTACATGCTACATCTATGGTATCAGAAAAGATGCTCAGATCTCCCACTAAAGACGGGAATTAAGCTGGCTAACTACAGACTCACGTAGAAAATATTTTGCGGGCAACTTGCTTTACAAAATAATCCACTCTGCTACTTCGTTGTACTTGCTAGCGTTCTTTAACTTTGTAGTGGCAACTCGCCCTGTGAGAGATGAGGTTACTCCCTTAGATATCCCACGCTTTGGGGCAGGAACCCTACGCAGATCCTTTCAAATTAGTTCATCTTAGCTCTGAAACTCATTGCCACAACAGATTCGAAAATCATCCTCCACCTATCAATTCAAACGTCAGCTCTTCGATCATCTACTTCATCTTGAAAATAGCTGATCTCTCTCTTAACTCAGGAACATCTGTTTGCCTTGCTTTAAATCATCTTCTTTACCTAGTATTACTTGTATTATTCTACTTCTATTACTTATTTCAATATTATAAATTACTTGTCGTTCCTCGCTAGTGATAATATTGCATAATTCTTGTATAATACTTTTTTTTGTACTGCCACTATTTGCTTATACGACTGCGATATATTATTCACAAATATTAATTATGTTCAATAACACTGAACCATCCTGAGGCGGGTTTTCCTAATAGGGTTTATCCCACGTCGTTTGCCTATTAGTTTTTCCCCGTCTCATAGGCATAACCCTGGGCGAATGCGGGATGGTAGATAGTAACTTATTTAGTTTGTATTGCACAAAATAAACATTTTTCTATTCTATTATTCTATATTTACTTTTTCGATTTACTAGTCACGCGACACTGCCGAATGCGTCCATCGTCTATTCTACTTTTGTTACTTATTTCAAGATTGTAAATTACTTATTATAACTCTTATATAATACTTTTGTACTATTATTATCTACTTTTGTATCTGCTTAATTATTGCTATTACTATCATGCGTCCTCTCGATTATCTTTTTATCGCAACTTACTATAATCATTCACGCTATTGTTATTATTGCACAGTATTACTATATTATTGTTTAACTATTGTATTTTATTTGTGCAACATAATGTAAAATAAACATATTATTTAATCTAATCTAATCTAATCTCTCAAGTATCTCGACAATCCCTCCTCTGTTACTAATCACTCTTTTATCTCTTTCGCATATCTCGACATCTCTATTTTTGCTCTCCTCTCTTGTTTTTCTATGTCCCTCATCCTACCCGCTTCCTCCTCTTCAATACCTCCCTCTTCATACATTTTCCTCTCTATTTCTCTTATCGCCCAACCGATCCTATTGTAAAACTTTTTCCTCCCCTCCTTCTCTTTTGATTTTCCAGCCTCTTTGTTTTTCAGTCTCCAGATTTCTCCTAACAGGGACATCCTCTTCCATCTCGCTTGTCTTTTCTTCGAACCTCACGTACCTCCTTGCTATTTTTATTGCTACCTGCCATCTTTTCGTCTTTTCCATTATCACATAATTTCGAGTGCATTTCTCCAGATTCAATACCCACTTGATGTATTTTCTATGCGTTGCCTCTACCTTTTCCCATACTTTATTGCCCCATATTTCAGCTCCGTACACTATCACGCTTTCCACTAGTGCTTCATATAACTTTATTCTTTTCCCGAAATCCACTCCCAATTTCCTTACTAGTCCAAGCAATGAAACGAAAAATAGGGTCTAAACTCCGAGTTCTATGGGATAGCACCGATTTGGATGAAATTTTGAAATTAACTTTGTTTTACCCTCTAGATCAAATGTGAAATAATGAAAAAGTGTTTTTAATTTTAGGGGGTGAAAACTACCCCTAAAGTTGATAAATTAAAATAATACAAAAATAGGTGTTTTACGAGCTAAAATTCATGTAAATCGGCAAAATAAATATTGTTTTACATTGGTGATTATAGTACACATGATTATTTTGAAATTTCAACCCATAAAAACCACCCTTAATGAGGGAAAATGAAAAACAATTTTTTTGTAGTTTTAAGTTGTTTGAAGTGGTTAGACAGTATAAATGGTCAAAATTTATATCTTTCACATGTTTGCAATGCAATTAATAGTAAATAGCGTAGCTTCCACCCTTAAAAACCACCCCTAATGAAAAAAAAATCTTATTTTGCACTTTTCCACAG
>JAWWML010021414.1:0-17408 GCA_035047165.1 Ormyrus rosae
AATATCGCTAGAATCTAGCTAGATTTGGACATTTTAACTAGATTCTAGCGATATTATCGAAAACTTGCTACCAGGGTTTTTGAAATATTTATTTCCCTTTTTTTCTTAAGTATGGCATCTTCTCCCCCGCTTTACCTTACGTGTACTCTCGTCGCGCAGGATGCTGGGCTCGACGCCGGTTTTTCAAACAAGGGATCGTCGGGGTTCGGATGAGAGGAAGAGCAGCTGTTGCAAACCGCGAGAGGAGAATGTAGCTTTCATCGCGTATCCGCACGGAACGAGTCAATCGTTGCAGCGGATTAACGCGGTAATTGCCGCATTGATAATTAGACCTCGACAATCGTTTCTCCGGTTTATGCGATTAGAAAACCTTTTCGATTCCTCGTTCGAACGGGAATTTTTTAATTTCACGCGTCAAAGTTCCGTTGTATTATACTTTGAGTTTAAATTGCAGCAATTATTCAAGTCTAAATTACGCGTGCATCGAATGCGTCGAATCTAAATAACCCAATTCACTTCCCATCTTCCTTCTGAAAGCGTACTCTTGTCTGTACCACCTCAACGTCGCGCGTTCCTGCCTCGGAATTCGCGTAAACGAAAAGCCAATAGACCCCCAGCAATACACTTCCGTTCGAACGCCGACCACAAAATAAAGAAAAATAGCCACATTCCAGCGAGCAGCAAAGTTTTGCGTGTTGTAACTACGAGAGAAAGGGGCGAGCGAATACGGACTCGGCGCCCAGCCGGCCGGATCGCCGGGCGATTTCCCACGCAGCATCGCCGCGCGTCTCTGGGAGCGTCCAGCGCTCTCCGCGCGAAAGCTGGAAAACGAACGTGGAGCTGAGGAACGCGGAGCTGAGGCGGAATGCCTGCCTGGACTCGGTGATCTCTGCGAGTGACGATGGAGTGGATGCAGGATCGGTTTTTTTTTTGGGGGGGTAGATTTTAAATGCGTAGATTTTCTTGGGGAAAGTTTGGTTTACGCTTTAAGAATTTGTAATGGCAAGAGAAATTATTTATGGAAAAGAAAATTATTCGATTTAATGTTGAGTTGAACAAAATTTTTTTAACCTAGTTCATATATTCGTTACAGTTGCATACTTGGGTTTTATATTTTAAACTAGTATATTTTAAAGAAAAAATCATATCGATGAAATTTAAAGTGGAATTTAAAGTACGTCACGAGCAAATCACGTAAGAGCGTTTCTTAAAAATCAAAATATCTCAAAATTCTGACGCGATGCGCCAAAAAACTACAAGTCACATTCTCGGTTCAGCAGACAATACAACGCAAACCCAACATTTCAGCCTACCGACCAGATCATTTTTCCCGCTTAATCCTCCAGAAAATCATTGCAAATCGAATCGCCGCGTAATTGAATCAGCGAGCGCCGCTGCAGACTCTCTCCCACCGCGTCGAGCGTGTATACCTCGGCAAAACCACAGCCGCATTCCCGCGCGCGCGCACCTTTTCCATGCCCGGCGATCGTAGCTTCGCGAGGGGGCTGCTCTCGAGAGTCCGCGGCCGGCGAACTAGAGCGTCGCGTGTCGCTAATCGCGCCGCGAGTGAAACCGTTTCGAGATCGGCGGGGGCCGCGCGGGTTTCGCGGTGTTCGATAAGACCGCCGACGCCGATTACGAGATGAATGCGGTGTCTGTTTTGCGGAGTTTCTCAAGATGGGTTTGGGATGTTCGAGGAGGGGGAGCTGCAGATGGGGGAAGATTGTTTTTTCATTTTTATGAAAATTTTATAAGACTTATTTTATAAAAAATTGGTCTTATAAAATTTTTATCAAATTTTAATACAATTATTTGTCATGAAGGATCACATCATCCACAGACGAGGAGCGAAAGTTTACCACGATAGAAGGAGATACGAGGACTGCTCTTATACGCCACATTATGAGCTCCTCTAATAGTCACCGGTTGCTAGTTTTGGCGTGAGAGTTATTTTTCACAACTGATGCTTGGTGGCGCATCCTAACCTTTTGTACCTCTCATGCCAAAACTAGCAACCGGTGACTATTAGAGGAGCTCATAATGTGGCCTATAAGAGCAGTCCTCGTATCTCCTTCTATCATCGTAAACTTTCGCTCCTCGTCTGTGGATGATGTGATCCTTCATGACAAATAATTGTATTAAAATTTGATAAAAATTTTATAAGACCAATTTTTTATAAAAAGAGTCTTATAAAATTTTCATAAAAACTTTACAAAATCGTTTCACGTGGGTAAATATAGGTGGCTTTTTTTAACTTTCTATTATCGATATGATATTTATGTGATCGGGTGTTTGGTTGGAGAGATATTTTATGCTATAATTATACTGTTTTATATATCTACGCTGTGGAACTACCGTCGAGCGAAACATTTCAAGGATTATTAAACTTTATTTAATCCCGATGAAAAAAGCCGCGTTAAGACTCTTGCGCAATTCAGTTTTTACGTCTCATTAGAAACATTACAAAAACAACCTCTCTCGTTACTGCGATACTTCTATAAAAAAAAAAAAAAAAACTGTCATTTCGACCCACCCAGTGCGTCCCTACAGCAAACCTTCCACAAACACCCGCGGCCTCCCAAAAAATCCCAAACAATGTATACCCTCCTCGCCGCACTCGTGTCTCCTCGCTCCATAAATCAGCGGGGGGAACAAAAGGCGCGCGCGCATAAATCAATTGTCGCCCGCGCAGAAGCCGCGACTGACGAAACGCGCGCGGATTTTCCCGGAGGCGAGAGAAGATGCCGAGGGATCGAGAGAGAGAGAGAGAGGAGACCGAGGTGAAGGCTTCTCGTGAAAGCTCGCCGCTCGGAATGTCGGCACGGAGGAGCAAGCGCTGCTCGGCGGCGAACGGGGAGGTCTGCTGATCGGTTAGCTGGACGTATATAGATTTTCTGTTTTTCCGTCATAATAAACGGTATACGCGAAGATAGAAGCGTATATTAGTTTCGACTAATGCTATCGCGCTGGCGAGGCCTACTTTTACATCGTACGAAGTGCATGAATTTAGGCTTCGGCGATAATATGCAAATAAGCGCGCGCGCGCGTATGTAAATTTTCGAAAAACTCTTTTACGGCGTTCGAAAATGTTTGCTTTGGCCGATTTTAAGCCTCCGTATTTTCTCGGTAACGGTTACGAGTCGCGCCGCGAATGTATGATATAGCGGAGTTTATACGGCGTCATATTTTAATGGCGATAAATTATTATATATACTTATTCCAGGCATCGACGGGCAACTTTCAAATTCTTGCGATGAAATAGAATCGAGCGTTTGCTTTTGATTTTGTGCGCGTCTGTCTGCGATCGAAAGGCTTTCTTTCGAGAATTCATAAATGAAGAAAAGTGAATTGAACTTTCGTGATGAGATTTTAATTTATTGCATTGCAAATGTAATTGGAATTTTCTCCAGGATTTCGAAGAGTATTCGAGATCTGCTTCAGAATTGATTCTTGTTAGAAAAGAAGCTTCTACTACAGGCATATTTTCTTAAAACACAGAACTCACCATTAGTTATTAAACTTTATGTAAGACGCTTGAATTATCAACTATTCTACTTAGCACTGTTAAACGTTGCTCAATTTTTTACAACGATTGTCCAAGTTTACAACGTAATTTTTAAAATAATCACCTAATAAAGTTACCTCATAGTTACAACACGTAAACGTTAAATAGTGTACAAATGGCAATTATAATCCTTGGAAACTTACTTCATACACGCATCTTTTTTGATAGTCGAAGCGATCCGACACCTATATTTACTAACTATAAAAAACGTACCAAAATTCCTTCCATCAACAGTCCAAGAACTATCAAAACTAACTACTCCGCGCTAGCCGCTTCCAATTCCGCAAACATGTAAAATTCCCCCTTCAAAGCCACCCCAAACCATCCCGAACTTTGGCACCTCGCAGGCCGGAATTTACATTTGTGGCTCCATAATTGTTCATCTGCTTTTCGCCGACGATTCACCGCTTTTTCTTTTTTTTAACGCCCCGCCTCCGAGGAAAGCTCCGCTGGACTGGAATGCCGCGCGGAATTCGGCTGCGGAACGGTTTTGGTGCGCCGCGGAAAAACGAGAGAAACGTTAGGAAAATGGGCACCACTTATTGAAAGTGGAAGAGTGGAAGTTGCGGCTCGAGGTTTATGGCTTTATTTTGGGTGGAGCTATGCGGGTTTGTGGTGCTTGAAAATGCTTCGAAAGATTTTTTTTAATGCGCTTTTTAAACTAAAAAAAACTCGGTATAGGGAACCGTACTTTATTAATCCAGTATGATAATAAACGCGTTGCTCGTTTTTTTTTTATTTTGACATTATTCCGTCCGAAAGAAACACGTTCGAAGCTTTATATCGTCCAGTTTCTAACGCGATCCGACTTTTAAACTCCGATATTAAAATACAATATAAAAAGCTCGCGATCGTTACTCAATTTGATATTACGTCGAAAACGCGCCTAATGCCCCTCATTACAACCCGTAATTACATCGACGTAAAATCAAACAATTAGCTTTCGCAAACCGCTTATAAATATCGATGCCATTCAAATTCACCTCCGGGCCCCGCGAAAGTATATTTATCATCGATATAACCATTGCAACGCAACCGTTTCTCGGTTACACCATTATCCGTCCGCGAGGCCCCAAATCGATTGAGCAACCGCACAAAGTTCAGCGGGTCGCTAATCGGCCGATCCTCCCCCCCACATTTGTAGCACCTCGAATCGTTCCAATAAGCCAGGAAGAATCCGTATCCGAAAAAAAAAAAATCGTTTGTCGGTCGTAACGGCGCGTGGGCATATAAATACACGATAAAGGAGGCTCGCGGCGCGGCTGTTTTGCCGCTCTCGGCGATCGTATACGTCGAGTTTTCTTTGGTTTACGCGATTTTTGTACCGAGTAGTTTTTGCGCGGACGAGTTATTAAATTTACGGTTAAGACGCGCCGCTCCGCCGATGTGGAAGTCGGTTCGATTTTTGCTCTCGAAATATATATGTAGGAGAGCAGGTAAATCGTTCGGCGAAGGACCGGTTCGACCAATTTGCGGAATGCGCCGTTGATGGATCTCCCCCCTCCACTGAAAGGGGATTAGTTTTTAAAGCCTTTTCTCCGTTTCTTTCGGCGTGAGAAGTCCTTTCATAAATGTATATAAAAAGATAAGAGGCTTCGGGTCTCGAGATTGATTTTAATCTTCGCGCGAACCGTTAACGCTAAAACAATACACAACGTTTGTTTATCAGGAGGATCCGTTTGAAAAACGCCTGTTCCATAATGCATGTTACTTCCTTTGTTAATGGGGCATTCGGTAAATTAAGCTGGAGACGTAGCCGCGAGGCTATAGTTAAGTCAGTTGATATTTGGAGACAAGCGATGAAAATTTATGAGCCTAAAACGGGGATTAAAATCAATTTTTCGAAACGAGCCGCTTCTCGGCTGTCTCTCTCGTTGAACCGGTTTATATATATATATATACACACTCGAAGAGCGTTGAGAACTTTTTTTTCTTCTTAAATTCAACGCCTTATTAAATTCACATTCATTACCTCCGATTCGCGTTTCGTAACTGTACCACCTGTATAAAAGTCCCCCCCCCCGCCGTTAAGTCGCATTACCCGGCTGCACTTGTAAACCGCGTTCGCTCCGAGAAAATCTAAACGGTACAAGAGTACATGTATACACGATACTTTTTCGGTCTCCCTCCCCGCGACGATTATTCCCTTCCTCCGCGCGTGCGCGAAAAACACACCGAGCCCTCTTCCGCCGGCGGTCGGACACCGCGGCCGAGTTACGAAACCACGGGAGGACGCGATCTCTCTCTCTCTCGCGGTCTCCCGCTTCGGAGAGCCGCTGCAGTTGTTGCACCTCGGGGAATGCAAAGGGAAGACTCGAGCGCGTGAAAGTATGTATACGAGCTAGGTTGCGGGGGACCGATTGGGAAAGCAGCGGAGCGCTTTGGGGGACGCGTACCGCACTTGGGATGGAGTTGGGCGCCGAGGCGAGTCGGGGAAATTTTGGGCGGAACGAATTATTGGGATTTGTTCGAGTTTGAGATTTGGGTTTGAGCGTTTAAATTTTCATTGGATAACTCTGTAAAAATGAATAAGTAAAATTAGTCCGTATACACTTATTCTACGTTAATTTCACTTATTGATTTTTAGAGAGAAAAGTATGGTATATTTACTTTTTATTAACGCTGGTTCGCGCTTCAAATGCTTGTTAACAAATACAATAATTTTCCAGATTAAACGCGCGCCCGAATTAAAAATCCAATTTCCACCGAATCAGTTCCGCATATAGACTGTGTTCCCTGCCGTACACAACGAACCGATCTCCGATCTTACATCGAAATCGCTCGCTTACGTTCAGCTTCCACCTAATTATATATATATATATATCCCCAAAGCCAGCCGCTCGGCGTCTCGATCGAACTCGCACGACTCTCGCAGGCCTCGATCCTCCGTTTTCCCGCAATCGACCTGGAAAACGCGAACGGGAATAACGCGACCGACGTTTTTTGTTGCTCGGCGGCGATGACTCGCGGCCGCGCGAGTCAAAAGCTCCGTTTCCGCGCGCAAAATGTATTATTGCCGCGAAAATCGGGAGCCGACAGATGTCGGTTGTGAACGTTTCGAGAAAAATTGGAGATGTTTTCTTTTTTTTTTTTTTTAAGGATTTCGTTCGAGCTGCCGGGAGAATTATTGCCGGCTGGTTTTCTTCGGTGCAACGAAAAGCACCAGGTATATACTTTCAAGCGAGCATTGCGCAATCGATCGTTAATTTATTTATTAATGTTGTAAAATCGAATGTGAGTTACGCCGCTGTAAATTATAAATAATACTTGCACCGAGTAATATTATGCCCGTACATCAATATTTCGACACTAACTAACGGATTTTCATAATTTATTAAACAATACCGAAAGCTAACGTTATTCGAGAATCGACAGTCTTTCAAATTGATAATAATTTCAATAAAATAAATACCGAAATCCACCGAATTCAATGCATTTTCAAGCGAACTTCTAATATCCGACGCATAAATTGCGCCAGAAAACTGCGCACTACGCGGCGATTACAAAACGAGAAGACTTTAATTAGCAGTCGGCTCGCTCACCGCCTGGCGTATAACAGCCGCGCAAATAAATTAAACGCGATATTTTGAATAATCAACGGTATTAAATATCAATGAGTTAAAGGCGGATGTACGTATCCTCGAGCGCGCGACCGAAGTATATATAAGCCAATTTGCGCCTCGCGTTACATCTCGGAATCCGCTCGTTTTTTCCGTTCTCCTCTCCGCTAACCGATTTTCCGGTGCGGCGTTTTTTCTCGTGCGCGACACTTTGTTAAGGTACTATATGAGAGACTGTCAGTAGGGCGCGTATAGACATTTTTCGGGATTCTCGCGAAGGCGTCGAAAGCTGCGCGTCGACTCGGTCCGATTTGCGTTAAAATTGTCATATTGCGAATCGAGTACGCGTGAGTTTTGTGTATGCGAGTATACCAAAGTGTATGTCTTATTGTTGATCATAAATTATTTAATCTTTTCGAATTTTAACAGTAAGCGTTATTATTGTCCGCTTATGCGTCTCCTCCAAAAAACGAATCCCAAAAGCCCGTCCATAATCTTTACCTGGCTAATAATAAGTATTCGATTTAACAACTTATTTCGTTGCTCTTATATACATATAGTATTTTACAGACCCGAATTTACCTCCGTCATACATATATACGCGTGTCGCAATTCGCGCGAGCCGCCGCTCTCCTTTTTTTTTCTTACATATATATATACAAGGGAGGCAAATTAATTTCGGCGCCGTTGCGCAAACGGAGCGGCGGCGGTCGATTTGCTTCGCGAACGAGTCGTTTCTCGAAATGCTCGCGGGTTTTGCGCTGCCGCCGCCGCGTTACGAGGAGCCGCCTCTGGGAGAGAGATTGTGTGCGTCTGGTTTTTCCGAGGCGCGGGGGGGAGGGATTAATGGGAGAGTCGATCGGCGTTGCGATCGAGAGCGGTTTATTTCAATAAATGTCGATTGCGCGCGCCGCGGAACGAGTTTTTCCGAGGTTGCAGGCTATTTTCCGTAATTTCGAGGGATAAAAATTAACCGGAGAGAGATTTGGCTTGGACTGCCTGGAGAGGTTACGTTTTGTCGGCGGGGTTTTAATCGGGGAACGTTTTTTTTCGGAGGGAAAACGACGAAGAGAACTGGAAATTGCTTCAATTATAGAAAACATTTTATTCGTAAAATTTTAGTTCTTCTGTAGTTTAAGGCTAAAAACGTACCGAGAGTTTTATAATAATCTACTTATTTTAACGATACCACCAGTAAATTATGTGATATCATTAATTTATACATTTTTTTAATTTATTAGCATTTAAATTTTAATCAGCACTTCGGGGAAGCAAATTTTTATAAAGAACTAAATGAAATGTAATTTGTATTTATTTATTTCAGCCTTAACATGACCCAGAAATGGATTTATTTACTTTATGTATTACAAAATTATACCTCTCGCTTTCCTTTGATACAATCACGCTTTAACGCAATTTCTAAACGAAACTTAATTAAAAATTAAGCAAAACATCAACTTGAATCCCCAAAGCAGCCCGAATCCCCTAACCAGACAGCCGATCTCGACTCGAACAATTCATCCGGTGCATTTTCCCGCAGAGCGACGCTCCCCCCCCCCCCGCCGATAATCCCCCGTCGAAAACTGAAAATCCGCGGAAAAAGAGCGGCGCGGCACGGCGTGACTCTCGGCTCGATAAATTAGGCGACGAGGCTTAGCGCCGATTAGAAAGTTGGGCACGAGTCGTGCTACGAGCGCTTATACTTACGCGCGATAGAACGTGTCCGAGTGCTTATGGAACTTTTGTCGAGATGAGGAACCGCGGGGATTTTCGGTCGGGAGTCGGTTCGTTACCCGTAGATTTACGTTTTGACGTGCCGTTTTGTTATAAAAAGATTTAAGTAAAGAAAAAACACGCATAATTCGCGCAAACGGCTCGCTTCTCAAACTGAAAAAGCGACTTTAAAATCCGTCAATTAGCATTAAACAAAAAAAAACAAAAAACAAAACCGATCCCGCACCGATCTCCCGACTCCGCGCCCCGCCGAGCACCGTAAGTTTCGAAAGGCCGCGTATATCGAGAGATACGGCCGCTCGAAGTGTGAAATTGCACTCGCAGAAACTACTTTCTCGCCAGATTCTCGTTCCACCGGTATATATACCTATATGTAAGCCGATCGAACGGCTCCGGGGAGCTCGATTAATATATGACCGCGCGAAAAAAGCTCCCCTGGTAGAAATAAAAATATTAAAAATGGCTAGGAAAGTATAGAATAGCTAGTCAAAAAAGTATAAAATACCTAGCGATGAAACGTTTTTTTTGATCATTTTCCCATCATTGTACTAGATTGAACATAACCTAGAAATATTTGAATCAAGTTACATTTTTGTTCTCAGTTATACAATACAATATACAAAAAATTTTAAGTGCTCTAGATAGCATTCCGAAATACTAATAAGAAGCATAAACGAAACATTGATTTATAATACTGCTTTGATATAATTTTCTATCTCTCTCGCTCCCGACCAGAATACCGGGCAAGTTTCTGGGCGTTTCTGAGGTAAGAAAAATATCTAAAAATACGTATCGTAACAACCGTGTAAATGCGGACAAATTAGTTTAAATTTAGTCAAACTAGTTTAAAAGTCCGGCGACCATGAAAAAAAACGTTTCATTTAAGTTAGAAAACTGGCTATGAAAAATAGATATTTTCTCGGTAATGTTTTTTTAAAATACCGAATAAATAGGTATTAAATTTTTTTCATATATCTCCCGATGCGCGCGCCTCGCAAATTCAAATGGTATATAGCCGCCGTTGGAGGGAAAAAGGATCTTTCGGAATTTTGTTCCGTAGGATCATAAAGGAGGCGATAGTTCACGGGAAGGTCTGGCTAATTATGCAGGGAGAAAAACCCGAGGTGATTCTTAAACCGCGGATTATAATACACGGACTTTCGTCTTTAACGAGCGCTCATTTGGAGCGGAAAAATCGCGGCGATCGAATGCACGTCTCGACGGGCTTCGTTGAAGGCACGGATATGCCTTCTTTCGGTTCTTCGGTCGGCCGCAATTGATCGGATTCCGGGAGGCCGTTAATTCTTGCTTGAAAATTGCCGCTGCGCGGATGTCTCTGTGTGTATGATATTACGCTTTTTAAAGTGCAATTCATGGCGCGGAGTACTGTTATTATACGGCTGTATCTTTAGGGTATAATTTTTGTATGAAATGTTATCGGTTAATTAATGGAAGTTAATAAAGTAATTATACGCAATCGGTATTTTCGAGCTTCATTATGGAAGTGATTTGTCAATGCGGCTGTAATGAGACTTTAAAAGCACTTTTCAATAACAGGACAAAATAATAATGTATATGAAATCGTTTAGCTGTTATTTTCAAGTTCCTCGATAAATATTCGATTTACTTTATCTACATCTTTTGCATTTTTAAAAAATGCCACGCATCGCCGACGTTCCAACAGCTAACAATTAAAAACTCGATATTCTTCACAAACAACCATCCATTTTTTAACAGCCTCGAAATAAGCACGAAAAATCGCAATTCTCAGCTATTATCCAGTTAACTTTCCAAGCTCGATCTCCAGCCAACTTTAAAAACCGATTAATCCGACGTAAAAATCCGCCGGTAATAATACCGAAGCCATTACAGCAGCGCAGCAGCAACACCGAGGAAAATAGGCATCAGCAGCCTCTTAGGATCCATCTCCGAACGCACACTTCGAGCAGAGCCCGCTTAGTGGGTCACAGCCGGTGAGCGTCCGTGGTAATGGGCCGCCTGTAAACGCTCGACTATGGCTTTGTGTTTCTCGCATTCCCGTGCTTTGGCCGGCTTTTTTTAACGTCGAATTTTCCATCGCCGACTAATTTACCCGACTAATTTTATAAGCGGCGCTCCGCGCGCTAAGAACGCGGGCTGCTTGGAAAATATCGCGCGGCCTTTCTCCGCTTTTCCGATCGCCGTGCCGATCGGTGCAGATGGGCGTGGAGAAGGATCATTTTGGCCTTGCGAGTGCGTTCGATGTGTGTGTGTGTGGAAAAAGTAAAATGTGTAATATGCGCGAGAATTCTCTCGGTGTCGAGTCGGAAAATTTTCTTTGATCGAAAGCCTTTATTGATAATGACTTATACCTATAATAGATATGAGTTATACATAGGAATGAGCAGATCTAAATTAGATATAATTTAGGTATAATTGATTAGCAATAGAATCATTAAGCATTGTAGCTCCTTGCGGTTTAGTTGACGCTTAGGAGCGACAGTTTTTCTAAGGCATCAGTTAAGTGATGCTCGGTTGTAATTAGAGTTTCATTTACGTTTGTACTTCGTTTTTTAATAATTACGAATGATCAAATTTTAGTATTAAATAATTTATATGCACATATACAAGTGGTAAGTATTTATTGAAAGTATTTATTCCGTCGATTCGGGTGTAACTAAACCCGTTAAATCCAATGTAAAATGCGTTTTATAATAATTTTTGAATATATCATATAGACTAGTTACTTATTAACTCGCTCCATTTCGAGCCTATTCCTCATGAACCCACAAGATAAGATCTTTACGTATTTGACTTACATATACCGCTGACCGCAAGTACACGTAATACCGATAAAAAGCAACGTCCTCTTTATAATAATCCGTTCGAAAGTCAAAGACTCTCGGCCCAGCCGACAAACAAAACACCCCGAGTCCCCGTACATATAATCCTCGAACCATCCACCAACAATTATTCCGACCTCCTCTCCCTCTCTCGCGCATCGATATTATTTCGTCACCGCGCGCGCCGCTCTCGCTCTCCGCTCGCGGCACCGCCGTTGACCTCTCGCACAGAACAGAGCTCTCGGAGAGCGGCGCGGATAAGCAGGCGGAATAACGAGCCGCGCGCGGGCAGATTTCTGGGGAAATAATTTCAGGGCGCTGATAAAGCGAGTTAGAAAGTCGCTTGGAAAACGAAAGCGGAACTGCGGGGATATAAGGATGTGGAGGTGTGTGTGTCTGTGTGCACTGGTCATAGACGTGTGCGTTTGGAGGGACCGCGAAAGGTTTCTGTCTTCGAAATTGGGCTTTAATGGCTTCTCCTATTTTACTCGAAAGAATTAGTTTTATTCGCCGAATGCTAAACGCGATTGCTGCGCTTTAAAAGTAAGCGGGAAAGCGTTCGGTCAATTAAAGAAAATCGAGTCGAGTCGAGTTTCTACGAGAGCCGTATAATAACTATGCATACACGCTCCATTTTTTTTACGACGATAAAGCCGCCGCAAAAATCGCCAAGTTTAAAACCGATGCCTATATAATAACTTTTACGCCGCCGCAGTCTAATTTTCTCGAGGCGTAACACATTTTTTTTATTTTATTCAAAAATTACACTTTCCACTCGCGCAAAAAAGCTCTCCGTTACTTCTGTCTCGAACGGCTTTCAAGAGCACAATGCACTCGGCGCACTTTTACAAAACAAAAAAGAAAAATGAACCTTCAAAGAATGCCTCCAATCAATTTCCCGACACCACACCTATATCCTCGCTCCACCTTGAATCGCAGCCGCGCCGCGCGATAATTAAATAATTATACATACCGCAAATCGACGGCGGGACGCAAAAACCACCAACCGCCGCGCGGCTTCGAGTAATATATATATATAGTTTTCCAGTCGCGCCTCGCAATTACGCGTCGCGCGGACGGACTCCCTTTTCTTCGGCCGCTCGTTTGAACAAAAAAGAAAGAGCTCCCGGAGCTCCTTGGAATTCTCGGCCTCGCGAAAAGAAGCCGCGCGTCGCTCGATCTAATCCAGCTCGGACGCAAAAGCGACTTTGTATTGCGCGTTTCATCCTTTTTCCCTTCGATGTACACCTCTAATCGCTCGTCTCGGAGCGGCTCTTTTTCTCGGTCGGCCTCTCCTTCGGCTCCTCATCGAACGCATTTTCATTCCCGCGGACTTTCACCGCGCGGCAACGCCGAGGAATCCACAAGGCAAAAGTGTCCTCTCCGATCGCGGCGTTTATACGTCGCGCATTGCGCAACGGCGACGCGCCGAAAGTCCCATTGTTACGTCGAGAGCCGAGGGGGGCGGGACACTTTTTTTTGTCATTGCGCAATATACTTTGAATTTCGACGACGGATATGCGTGTATATACATTGGCTTCCGACGAGGGGAAAAGCTGCGGAGCTTTTGCTCGAGCGCCGCGAGAGATGCAAATCGAAGGAAAGTGGGCGGGTTGTTTCATTTTTTTGCGCGGCGCTCCGAAGTGTTAACGAACTCTTCGAGATCACGGAGATTAAGTTTATACCTCTCGGTCGGTTGATTTTGGTTCTGCATCGAATTAGCGCGCTTTATCGCGTTTTAATAACGCGACTTCCGGCGGAAAAAGCGCGTTTTGCAGCCGTTAATTCCCCGAGAAGGGATATGGATCGTTCTGAAAGGATTAACGCGATCGTCGTTAAATAACCCGCGGATTCGCGATGAGAAGTCCACCCATCACTCGGTCGAACCGTTCTTTTTCAAAATCAACGAGCCGCACGTATATTCCTCCACTCCGACCTGATCGATATCGCTTAATTTCAATCGGCAAAAGGTATACATATACATTAAAATCAGCTCTCCTTTCGCGCGGCGCGGATTAAAAGCCTCTGGCACCGGTGGGGGGGATTTACGGGCGATAAATAATTTTATTTGCCACTGGTTTTTTGCTCTCTGAAATTCGCGTCCCCCGCCGCAGCCGCCGCGGTGTTTCGCGCGATTGCACAACGCAGCAGCAGCAGCAGCCACTTTTATCGCTCGCCTGCATCGAAAATGTACTCTCTTTTTTTCTCCCTCTCTCTCTCTCTCTCTCGCGCGTGTATATACTTTCAAATTTTTCGCGGCGCTCACCGTTTTTCGAGATTTGCGCGGTGCTCGAATCGATCGGGGATTTTCGTATTCCGGTGTGTGCGCTTTGGAATTCGGTGGGAATAGCTTTTTGTATCTCGAGTTTTATTTGTTTTTTTTTTATTTTTAGCGGGGAAAACGATTTTTTGTATA
Organism: Ormyrus rosae; assembly: GCA_035047165.1. Taxonomy (NCBI): domain Eukaryota; kingdom Metazoa; phylum Arthropoda; class Insecta; order Hymenoptera; family Ormyridae; genus Ormyrus; species Ormyrus rosae. The sequence continues at coordinate 14,098 of JAWWML010021414.1, forward strand.
TTTTTATTACCAAAATTTAATATGTTTTTTTATGTCAAAACCATGAAATTATGGTACTTCGCTGAATTTTCAAGTTGAGAATGGACGTAAATCAGCACGTTGTTTACTTTCAACAAAATACAAAGTCGTCAGCACCCTTTTAATCTAAAACCACCTACTACAAAACCTCCCCCGCCGCTTCAAAAATCCCCCCAAACCCCCCAAAGGAACGCGCGCCAACCGAAAATTTCAGGAATCGGTCTGCATTATCGTCTCTACCCATATTACATCACACCGCCTTATGCACCAACGCTAAACACACACACAAATGGAGCATCGTTCGCTCAGCATCGCTCGCAATCCTTCAAACGACGACCGCGAACGTTATATACATACATCGCGAAAGGAAACTGCGGCTTGCGGATCTCGTACACACGATTACGCGACCTTTGGCCAATTAGCCGCCCGCGAGGATACGCCGCCGCGTGGCGAGAGGAAAATCGCGGCCGTGCGAAAAGCCCCGATTTCCAGGCGCGACACGAGGCAACGTCCGAGCTGGAATTCGCGAGTGCACATCGCCGAGTTCTCTGGATATCGGGAATGGAATTTTGACGGGGTTTGCCACGGGAGAGGAGAGAGAAAACGACTTCGGCTGGATATCCCGAGGCGGATGATATGATGGATTGGGTTTTGTTGTATAATACGAGTTGTCTTCGGTGCAACGAGGAATATTGTGGATACGGAGATTGAGTAACTAACGAAGAGGGCATGAACGGTTGTAGTTTAATTGTGTACTTAGATGAGCATTAGCTGCGGGTCGCGATGAGAAGTTGTGCATTTCCTTTCATACGCGCGGCGCGTAATAACACATTGAAACTTTCTCGGGTAATGAGAGAACTACCGATTTTAACAGTAAATTCATATTGCCGACGATTGCTTAGCCGCCTTTAATTAAAACGAGAGTACTGTAACCATTTTGCCTGCGAGAAACTGAGAAATGCACAATAAATATCCGATTAAATAACGTAACATCATTCCACTTATCAACCGAGCTTCTTTCTTACTCGCTCCAACAAGAAAAGAAAAACTCCCCCGATTATACGTCTAAACGACTAAATCTCTCTTCCCCCTCCCCCCCCGCGTAAACATCGACGCCGCAACAACGAATCGCACATTTTCCACGGGCGTATTAAAACGGCTCGACTGCGCGTACACAACCGCAATTACTCGCGGAAAAGAAAAAAAAAAGAACTACAGCCCTAATTAGGCCTCCGAACGGAAAAAAAAGAAAAAACTACGCGATCAACTCTCGTCGTTGATTCAGCCGCGCGCCAAGCGAAGATCGCAATGCGCGCCGACGCAGTTATAACACTAACGCGCTTATCTCACCGCGCGGCGTGTGAAAATCGCGGCAAGGTGGAGGTCGTCGTGGTATTAGTCGTAAAGACCTCGAGGTATATCAATTAACGAGGTGTCGGCCGCGGGGAGGTAAAGGTTGATAATGGGTGGAGCAGCGAGAGGATGACGAAGAGGAGAGAGAGAGGAGGTTCGCGGCGACGGGACTATGCGGTGTTTTGTCGAGGGGATTTCGGGCTGGTCGGGGAGGTCAGGTTAGTACGAGTGAAGGTGATTAGGTGCGCCGGGAGAGGAGGGAGAGGAAAAATTATCTGTACTTGCATAGGAAAACGAGCACAGACACAGATGTACGTGAAAGTTACTGTGTATATAAGAAATTGTATAAACAATATTGGAAAATTTATACTGTACTGATGTGTGCTTGTGCCTTTTTTCTGTGTGTGGTAATTTTTTATTGCGAATCGTATGTTTTGCAGATAGGAATTTTAATTTTAATTGTCATGCGTGTCTTGCTAAATGTAGTCAAGAAAGTTTTATTGACATTCATTTCACTCGAGCAAAATAAAAAGCCGTAAAATTAAATATGCATTTGCTTATTATTTAATAGTGGCCGTCGGGTCTAACCATTATATTTCTTCTAAGCAGATAAAAACAGTAAACAATAACAATTAGCAACAAGACCAAAATTCAATTAAAAAAAAAGAACAGAAGCAATATTTTCACCTCCCCCGCCAACAACAAAACAAAGACCGCCGGCGTAAACCAGCGGCACTTCGAATTCCGATCTCTGGCGCAACTCCGCCGCTCCAATCAGCGCTCATCCGCAACGCAACAACAACAACAGCCAGAGTGCATCATCGGAGAAAATAAAGAATCCGCGAGAGCCTCGCCCTGCGCGAACAATCGCCGGTTGCCCAACCGACTCGCGGGTCAGCGACACTCGGCTCTCTCGCGAAAGAACGAGCCGCGCGTCCTTGAAAGGTGCGATGCGACGTACGTGTTTATTCGGGGCAGTGTGGCGGGAGGGTGGAGACCGCTTTTTTTGGGTGGAGGAGGATCGGAAAACTCGGTGGTTCGAAATTCCAGGTTGGAAAGAGGGGAGTTTTTCCGCGATTTGTTTTGTTACTTCTGAAATTGGGATCGTCGAATGAGAATACTTGTTTACATCCCGCTCCTTTTTAAAGCGAAGATCACGCGCCGTTAAAGACTTTCGACTGCAGAAAAATATTCACGTCCTATTATCCTCTAGATAGTCGAGCATTCTTTCCTAACCGATTTCAAAGCGATCTTTCCCCCGTTCTTTTCCGCGATCCCATCGCTCGCCGACCGCAAAAACCGACTCGGCTTTACGAGCTCTCGGCCAGCCGAGCTTTTAAAAAAATTTAATTCCTCAAACGCATTGTATAACCCTCGAAAAAAGCCAGCCGCGCTGCACCGTCGTTAACCAACTAGAAAGTCATAGAGTTCGGAAGAAAAAAACGCTCGAGATTCGAACTCGAGGGCGAAAGATACAACGACGATGTATCCCAAATCGGCGAGAGACTGTCTCGAACGAGAGTCCGGTCCGACGTACATAACGAGATGGGAAAATCCCACATGCATCCGCGCGCATCTTTTCGCGGGGGGGAAAACGAGAAGATAATTCGCGCTTCGCGTAATTACATAAAGGTAACGGTACGCTCGTCATCGGGTCTCGTTAACTTGACGCAACTTGTTCAAGTGCCTTTTTGTATATACTCCGCGCGATATGTGCTGATCCCACGATTGTCTGCCGGGGGAGATTATGATACATCGAATGAAAACGCGGATGGAGAGTTTTATTCGCAGGTGCGCGAAAGCTGTTCTTTTATAATGAAGACGGGAGGGCTTGAAATATTCATGATATAAAGTCCTTGATGCTTCACTGAGAAAAAACCATCGTCAATTCAAAAACTCCAGTAATCAATTCAACCACCAAGCTATTGATTTGACAACAC
>JAWWML010021425.1:0-17399 GCA_035047165.1 Ormyrus rosae
ACGACGTTACATACATACGTTTACGACACGTCGTAAATTGCATTTACGACATCGCGTATTTTACGTACCCACCACTGGTTTACGACGAAGTTCAACAGTTTTCTACCGTAACATTGTAGGAAACTGTCGAAACCTGTAACATACGTAACAAACGTCGTAAATTAAAATAAAAAATTTTCAAATTGATTTGTTTTGGTATTTCAGTTAATAATAATTAATAATAGTTATTAATAATAGTTAATAATAATTAATAGTTATTAATAATAGTTAATAATAATTAATAGTTATTAATAATAGTTAATAATAATTAATAGTTATTAATAATTTTATTTAATTTGTTAATACACTAATTATATACTTCACTACTTAGAAATTGATTTTATTGTTTTCGTTTGTTTAATTTTTATTACTAAAATGATAAGATTTCAATTCTTTTTTATATTTAACAAAGAAGACCCTTAAAATAACAAAAAATTTACTCGTGTAATTTTAGCTTAATTTTATTGTAAATTTTTATTTAGTTATAACTTTTGAACAAATAAAGATTTTTGGATGTCTTTTTTTAAATAAAATTTTATTAAATAGAAAAATAATTTTTTTTTTTTTTTTTTTTAAATTAGAAAACATTTCCCAAAGTTACAGGACAATCCATTATCCAAATGTCGTACACTCTCCTTGTTAATACGGAAACTTAAGTTAATAATTAACAAACTAGTTTTAAATATTACATTTTAATCTTTATATTATATGAATTATATAACTCACCTCCAAAGTCGATTCTATAATTGATCACTAAAACTGAAATGTTTCTTGTAGAGAGATTTCTGCACTTGGTGCTCAGAAAACTGGGAATGAAAAATTTGCAGAGTGTGGTCTCAGAGCTAGATTATAGCACTAGGCAGAGTAGGCTGCAGCCTACGGGCCCCCGCCAGTTGGGGGCCCCCACCAGCTTGAATTCAGGGGATGTCGGACTAAAAATTGACGGTCACAGTACAATGTGTATTTTTCGTGATTAAAACAATTTTACGGCATTTTCGACCACGAAATGCTGAGTTAGCGAGGTAGCTGCCGTCATAAAAGCAAGGTAACATAATAATTTATGAAAATCAAAAAATCGAGCTAAAAATTGTGAAATACGACGTGAGGCAATCACACTCGAGTGTCGAAGTTTGACGAAAGATGAACATAAGCCAGATGGGCCGTACTGTAAAGTTACACGTATTATGACGAACCTGTCCGAGCATCCGTAATTACCACTATATATGACAATGACATTTTTTTCTTAGCGTAATGTACTTTTTTTCTATACCACGAGCGCTGCATAATGATGTCAGTAATTAATTTTGAAGTTACATTAGTATAAAATATATTTCTAAATAACATTTAATTCTGATATATTTTACTAAAGATTTCAAAAATTTCTACAATTTTGAAGAAACTACGGGTTTGTGTCACACTTTCCAAATGTAGAGATACTTTTTGAAATGGTGGTGTAAAATTATAATTTTGGCTGCATTGAAATCACCATTGAATTCACTAGTTTTTCTAGTAATTTTTAGATGCGAAAACGCGAGCAAACGCGTGCAAACGCGCTTATGTGGCTAGAGCCTAAGGCCCAAAAGCTCAACAATAAAATCTGTAACGAAACCAATTACCTTCCATCTTTGTTTGAAATGTGATTACTAGAAACAATTTAATAAAACTTCTAATAATAATTATAGAAAACATCTTCAAGCAATAGGAGCAAGTTAGCAATTGCTCATTTGTTAATTGAGAAATAAAACAGGCAACATTTCATTCGAATTTTAATTTCAAAACATTTTCAATTATACTGTAATATACGTGTATTATACGCGTATGTTACGTGCATGTATAAAACGACTGAATTTGTAAATTTACCGACCACTCAACCACTGCCAATACGTACCCATCTCTGCTCGGAATCTAGGAGTACCGCCATGCGGACGACGACTGAACCTTTTCGAATACCAAAACAGAACTGCTACTTGTCCGGCATCCGTCTGCGCAACTTTGGCTTGTATATTGGCCAGTGCACGTGCACTAGCGCTAATACAACCTGGACCAGTGCAAATTTCGAACATATATATCGGACTTCCAGTGCAGAGGACCAACGTTTATTGAACTTCAACTTTAGATGCATTTTATGAAATATTTTACTCTTAATAAAAATTATTTTATTATTTAGTATTCAGATGCTTGAATAAAATAAAAAGATTTTCTTCTTATTTGTGAATAGATATTAATAAAACTATTTGATCGTTTTAGAATTGAAATGTTTGTCGTCGAATAATTATTGGATAATAATTATCCAAAAAAAATTGAATTGTACGAGATTAATTTTTTGTTTATAAACTACAGAATGTGTGCAAAAACTGCAATAGAGCATAAAAGCATTATCAGTAAAGAGCGTGAAAAAAGTTTCATCAGTACGTCGGAAGATGACGTTACATACATTTTGAAGCAACTTTTTCAAATCAAATATTTATATTGAACAAAATAGTTACCTAAGTAACATTATTTTAATTATATTTATAAATAACAATGAATAGATTGACTTTAAAAAACCACGTTTCTCTGTATGTCTTGTCAAGTTGTCACAGTCTTCACTGTTCTATAAAGTGCTTGAAATTTCGTTCAACATTCTAATTCAAATGACCATATATTATACGAATTGTAAAACAAATAATTTTTGAAATAACCTTTTAAATATAATAAATTATACTAAAAGCTTTTTCTCTTTAGTCGTTTCTATTAAATTACCTTACATTGTAAACAGGAAATGATTTCCAAATTTATCGTGAATTTAAAAGTCATCTACAGTGTGATTAATTCTATATATGCACGAGTTTTGTAAACCACTTCTGATTAAATTTGTTTATAAAAGAAAGTAATGAAGCTCAAAAAACAGTATTAAGCTTCCAATATTTGCGCCTTTACCTCTTTACCTTGTACGTATTTTTAATTACTTCTGGTTATAATAATACAAACAAAAATCCAGCATTTAAATAATCCCATTTATTTATCCCGATAATCGTAAACAAATATGAAATACCTAATATATAATTAAAATCTCAGGCTTATCATCGATTGCTTAAAAAAACAAAAAAAAAAAAAATAGCTTAATCACAATTAACGAATTCAGCCACTCGAAGAATATCAGTGATTCCATAATCTGTTGAACTCGAGATTTTGTTTATACATCTCTTCGCTTTTCGAAATGAACGCACACGGCGATATGCTTTGTGCCGCCTTTTGTTTACGTATGCAAACGAAGATGAGTTTGCAGAGAGACCGAAGGATTTTACACGGAATCGAAGAAAAAACGAATCTTCTGCGGACGTCAAATGATCGATTGGGTGTCCTCTTGGTGCGCTCTCGTTCATTCGTCGTTGAGTACACAGAGATCGTCGCTAATTTCTAATTTCGCCGATTCGCTAAGAGAGAAGTGACGCAGTACTTTTCTTTTCGTCTCTTAATGCAAATCACTGAATAATGCGAAATGCATTATTGCGTATTATACGTTTGAAGGTTTAGACCGAAATTTCGAGATTTTTAAAATATATACTATTTTTAAACGAGTTTTTGGTGGAAACTGCGCAAAATAAGATATAATATAAACAAACGGCAATCAGTATATTTAATACGTCTTCTGCATTATTGAGTCATCCTTCTTTGTTTTAAATATAAATTTGACAAAGAAACGCTTACCGATTAAACAAAAAAAACCTATTTAAAACGGCCTCATTCTTGCATAAAATTTCCATATTCTCCCATCTATTAATTGTGCAAAGCAATGCAAACTGATCGTTTTTTTCCGGAATTCGTTATAAAAAAGCCTTTCATAAATATTATTATACTAATCCATTCAATAGAAATATTCATCTGGTTAATTGGGGATGACCGCATCTAAATGCGTTTCACCCGATAATAAAACAGCTCGCCTCGCAACGACATTAATTTTACAATCCAACCTTTTGCGTCGCGAAGCTATAGTTTTTCTCGAAGTTTCGCAATTCCACCTAACTTTAACGATTCGTGTGATGCGATGACGGTGAAAGTTTAGATATCACGATTATATTTTTAACGTTTTTATGAATGATTAAAGGCAATAAAGGCAGTTAGTAATGACAAATTTTCTTATTACTATAAACTTATTTTTAAATGCCACAGTAATAGCAAGTGAGTCTATCCATTTGTACCATCATTGATATGGAAATGAAGATATCAAAATTTGCTTACGTACAGATAAAAGTATATTGAACCAAGTGCTACGATGCTTTTATAGTTGAGTAACTATATATTGGAAAACTAAATTAATAAAAATAAAGTTTGATCAGATTGGCAGAATCATTATCGTATATTTAGGCGCTCCGAGCAGGAAGTATAAAAAATACTGTAAACAAAACTTTGATAAAGCCTCTATATCTTAACATTAATTACACCTAAGAAGCTAATTAATATCTCCGAATATTTCATCATGTACCGCGAATAAAATTTTTCGCGAAAGTCTTGCGGTCGAAATCCCATTAATTCTCTCGCACAGAAGTACTTCGCGCGACCAGAGGTTCAAAGTTCGTCGTATCTCGCGCCTCGGCGCGCAGAGTAATAAGCCACAATGCGATGAACATTCCAGATACGGGACAAAGGTCGACTTTCGATCGTACAGACACTTTAGCACCATCCGCCGTCGTCGCCCGAGGGAAATCACTCGTCGGCGAGGCAGTGAGTCTTGTGTTATTTAATATTTGTTGACAGCCCGGCGGATCGTTACCTCATCGATTACTTTTTTCTTTTTTTTTTGCCCCCACTCGCCGCCTAGTAATGATAAGCAGGAACTTTCCTGGAGTGCAACAATCTGCGACGATTGAATTTCATTGTATATTGAAATCCGCGTTTGCTATCGAATTAAAAAAGCAATATGTCGACACGCAGAGAGATCGGGTTTCACATCCTTCCGCGCGATTTCATCGACGACGATCTTTCGCCCGTCGAGGCTAAAAATTTCGCGGCGTTGCATCTCTCTCTCTCTCGCTCGATTTATTTACACGCGCGCGCGCGGCAAAGTAGCGCTCGTAATGGAGGCACGGATGGAAAATGATTGTGCAAATGAATTTTTCTTTTTTTTTTCCTCGACGCGAACCGCCTGCGTCAAACACAATTTTACCCACGCTCGTAAAAAGAATTCTAACCGTTCCCCCCGGAGTGGCGGAGAGCTGTTAACGCATTCATTTATTGGTAATTTCGATTCGACGACGGGGTCATTGAGTCAGGTGTGAATGGAATCCGTAATTCTTGCGTTCCTTTTTTTTTCTTTGCTTCGTTTTATTTGTAAACGTTTCGTTCGTCTTGACGTTTCGATGAAAGATTAGTCTTCATTTTGCGAATCGATGAAATCATCCGAGAACGTCTATAATTGGTTATTACGTAATGATAAAACTTTTTGAACTAAATGGGATTATAAAAGCTTGCGATAATGGGATCAGGTGTTTCCGCAATGCAAAAGGAACGTTAATAACAAATAGTTTATTGCATAAAGAAATTAATCACTTCGATCGAATGACATTGTTTATTAAAATTTACATCATCCAAGAATAGAATAATTCACTTAAAAACAATCACCATTAAAATATTGATTTTCCTAAAACGAATGACATCGCTCAATCACGATCCTTTCCTCGGCATTGAAAACCAGCCTTTCCCACACTTCAGCCCGTGTCTCCCCGCATATCCAACGGTTAAAACATCATCTCTCGAGTCGCCACTCTCTCTCTCTCTCTCTCGGGGGGTACATCCCAAAAATCAGCGCCCGATCACGCGGTGTCCATCGTCCCGCGCGCGTGTGCCGCCGTCTCTCTGCATTGTCTCCGCGGCGGAGAGGGCTTCCGCGGAGCGAGCGAGCGATCGCGTGATTGATCGGCGTCGTCGGCCGTCGTCGGGCGGGCGGCTCTTGAAAATTCGCGCGGCATCGCGCGCGGCGCATGAGCCCTGCACATGCACGTACACCTGCGCAATTCCGCGAGCGGTCTCTGGCCTGGCGTGTTCCGCGGCCGGCCAATCGCCGAGCGCGAATTGTGGTGCGACTCGCCGGCCGGGAAGGGGCGAGAGCAGTGCCGTGGCGCGAATCCGCGAGGGCCCTCACGTGCGGAGAGCAAGCTCGGCTGTGTGCATGCGGTATGTAGACCGTGCGTGTCGTCGTAGCGCGTGGAGCATGAATGGGGAGGATCGCGCGATTCTCGATGTACGCGAGGCTCGCTTTTAATAAGAGACCGGCTATTGATCTTGCTTTTTCGAGTATAGGATGTGTGGTAAGGCTCGAGTGTAGAGGCCTGGGGGATGCCTTTCTTTTTTTTTCAGAGAAGTTTCGATGAGCGCGTAAACGGAAATATAGTGGATTTGGCAGAGTGACAATTTGCTTGGTTCTGGGAGGAGAGGAGGTTTTATTTTAGGTTTTGTTGAATCAGTAGTTTCAATGAAAGTTTTTAAAAATAATCTCGACGGCATTAGAGGGGAAGAGCTTCTACGCGAATTGGAGTACTACTATTATAGTATATATAGATTAGCGATATCTATATATTCGCAGCTGAAAGCGTTGTAGAGCGCTCGCCCAGAAGCGAGATATAGAGCCGGACTCTACTACAGAATAATTTAAACCCGAATATTAAGAATGATTTTAAGAATAATTTAAACCTGAATTTTAAGGATAATTTTAAAAATGAAATCGAATTTTACAAAAGATTTGGAAGAACTGGAACTCATGAATAATTATTGAAAAAAAATTGTCAAAGCTTTATATATGTATAATAATTAAGAAAACTTAAATGATGATAAATTAGAACTGTTCAAATGAGAAGTACTGGAAAAGTGAACTTATTCCGGAAGTTTTATTCAAGTGTCGAACTTTATTAGTACCGTCTGGTATGTTGGTAAACTAAAATAAAAGTTTGATCTTTTCCTCTATACAAAAAAAAAGTTAATCATGTGAATTTGTGTAACAGAATTGATAATGCTATCAATTTAAAAATATTTATGGAAAATTAAACTTTACAGTAAGCGATATTTCTGATCCATAGCGTTTTATCTAATTTATATTTTTTTATAATAGTACATTAAAAAATGCCAAAGTAGTCTTCGTCGCAGTTATACATTTGGAAGCATAAAAAGATATTTTTGATGAATTTACTATTAAACGTGCAAAATTTGAAATATAAGATTCATCAATCTTACTTACTAATACGATGAATAACAATTCACATTATTACCTAAACAAAATTCAATTTCTAAATAAATAGAAATTACAATGAAGCATTGATCTTTCCTAGTTCCATTATTTATCCTTTCTCAAGAACACTTACATTCCGGCTTAGCGTTTACAATGCGTGTCATATTTATCGGTCACTAACATCCGTATCGGCCGAACATTCGTTTGCTTTGATTTATATTAAATTGGACAATCACGTGTACACGTTATGGAGATCAGCTGCTTACGAGCTGATAAAACAAAACCGTGCAGCATTAAATGATTATACATGCAGATAAAGATTTATTAAAATAGACCTCAATTGGAGTAAGAGATCACGTTAATCGAGAGGATCGATCGCTTATCGACGTTGCGTAAAGGTCAATTTTGTATAGATTGTCTAGAAGAGCGCGATAATACTGCAAACATCGATCGAATGCCGGTCGTGTGTTTGATTTGGAGAATCGAATGTTGAGGTAAAGATTGAGATAAGGGACCGTTGCTGCAGATTTTTTTAATCTGCATATTTATATACTCAATTTCTGGTTTCAGATTACCTGCAGTGTTTTTTGCCTAATATGTTTTGGGAATAAAATGATAATTGTGAAAGAAATGAATCATTAGAATTATTCCGTCAATTTACTCTAAAAGTGGAATATTTAAGAATCGGCTCAAGTTGGTCAGAATAATTTCATAGAAAAATTTGTAACTGTTGTCTTATACTAACATGTATTATTCAGTTCCACGTCTAATAAACAGGTTTTTTCCGTATAATTCTAAAGTTTTTATCTCAACTGTTTACTTATTGTCTTAAAAACTTTATACATTGCTGAAAAAAAGCAAAATGTAACGCTTACGCTGTCAAGTTTCTATGTAAAATTTGTTTCACTCATTTTTATTAATAACGTAAAATTGTGCAACTATTGAATTCAAATGATAATGCCTGACAATACTTTTATAACGAGGTTCGAAATTCATTGAATGGTGTGATTGATTTATGAACTTGAAAGCGTGTTTAAAGTATTTGCTGGGCTAATGATAATAGAGGAAAATGACTTTGTTATGACGTACTTGAGTTATGCACTTTTGCGATCGTCATTGAAATTTCAGAGAATTTTGAATCCACTTGCGTATTTAAAGAAGCTAATTGAATGGGGATCTTAATCCATAAGCCTTTAATATTACATCTTGCAAATGAGTAACAAGAATTATTTTTGTAATCGTTTTGAATATGATTTTGAGGGCAGGTGATGTTAGATAATAGTTAAGCTTGTACATATGAAGTTTTGTAACGAGAAAAAGAAGAAGCTCGTTATAAAACTAATGAAGCGTTTGTTTTTGTACCACAAAGTGGATAATAATCTTATTTGCAAAAAATTGCTTTTTATTTTCTTCTAATAGTAATTGACTGTGAGGGAAACACAGATGGAACAGAATTTTTATTTTATTTCAGGGGGAGTTAATGCTGCAAATTTTCTACAAATCATACAAGAACCGCATAACAAAGGGGATACAAAAAAGAGCCGAATTGCATTAAAATCCAATTTGAATTTTTTTCACCTTACGCAAACATTTATGATCGATCTCTTTTTCGTGGTAAACTTACTTAATTTACCACATGAAGTAATTGATAAGTATTATGTCATTTATAGATATATCTATATGCTTTGATTTCAATCAATAACTTAAAGTACCTGATTGAATCGGATTCAATAGATTATTTCTCTTTCTCAAAAATTCTTACTATTTTTAATATAAAAAGTTACTTAATAAAGTCAATTATTGAACATTTGACTTTAATTATTAAATGTTGCATAATTCTGAATATAATTAAAAAATCTGGTTTTTTGCGTAATTTGAATAAGCCAATTCTTCACTCTAAGCATTCAAGTATTAGAAACATATTGAAGTTACAATTTAATTTTGGTCCAAGTGTTTGGCGTCACAGTTTTAAATTACCAGAGATAATAAAAGCGAAAAAATGCTTAGTAAAATTTTTTACGCTTTGTTTTTATACATGCTTACCTATAAAAACGTAGTCATTTATTGCACTAATTACACAATGTTTATGTCGCCTATTACTTCTTTCATAAAAAAAAACCCTCAAATGGATTGAAAATTACAACCCCTCGCGAATTCAAATTATTTCGTAAATCTACATCAGAACGAAGTCTCGAAAAAAGAATTAGCATTTTCCTCAAATCTCCGCGAAGCGCATATTTACAAAGCAAAACTTGCACTGACAAAAGAATTTCATTATCGTTTTTTTCTTATGTCATAAATTATTCAACCTCGAGTGTCCCGTCGAACATTTAAATTATTACTCCTCGAACCCGCAATCGTCGATTCTCAACCCCTTAAAAAATTAATCCCCCCGATTAACCGACTTACCCCGAAACGTAGCCACTTTCGAGCTCGTAAAATTTTCACGGTCGCTCGGCAGAGAGAGGGAGATATCAAGGCCGCGAAATCCGCGCGTGTCAATGCAAAAAAGCGTGTAGGTGCTAAAGAAAAAAAAAGGGGTCGGAGAAAGTGGCGCTTATCTGCCACGAGCGGAGCATCCGCGCGACTCGTGCCATTGTCCGGCGCGAGAGAGAAAACGTGCAACGCGCGGCGAGCGATGACTGTCCGTTTTTGCCCTCTCCCGCCCCGCGTTGAAGCGAGATAGATCTAAAAACTCGCGGGAAGAAGGTCAAGGTGCAGACGCGTGTGCACAGAGAGCTCTACTGCCTGCTTTTTTGCGCCGAGGAATTTAAAAGGCTCGTGATTTTAAAGCGCGCTGAAATTTTTAAATATTGTAATAAGCCGTGACGCAGGTGAATAGACTTGGATTAGTGTACGAAGTACGTATTTAGCGGCGGATCTTTTTGACGAGAATCGCCGGATGTCTTGTGGAGCTGCTTTGCCGAATGCCTGCGTTACATTGTATACAATTTAGGAAAACGAGCAATTTTGGTTGCGTTTGAGGAAAAGTGATAATAAGATTATTTACGTAAGCGGGCCAAAAAATTTTTTAATTTTGGATGTCGTGGACTCGTTACGTTTTTATTGTGTAACGTTTGACAATGTCTTATTTGAAAAATTGAAAAAGCTTTTTAAATTTGCATTATATATTCTTTAAAAAAACCTAATAATATGTAATCTAAGATAAGAAAAAATTCATTTTACTATCGAAAAACTGTGTGATAATTCAGCAATTTACACAACTTAAATACAAACTTTAATAACCCAACCCGGGCAATTTTATTTATCTGCTGCAAACAAGCAGGTTAGCTTTGGAAGGAGGAAAACGCCGCCGCTAATGATTCGAAAATTCAAATTTCGGGAAGTTCGTGTCGGCGCCGCGAAAAAAAAAACAATCGCCGCTCGCGTCTAAAGCGGCGTCGGAGAAACGAAAAAATTGTCGCATCAGCGGAATTCGCGCAATTTTCCATTTCGAGAACGTACTCCAGGTCGATCAACCTATCGGGCGCGGTGGAACTCGATGGAAGTTCTCCTTCGCGCATGGCAAGCTCAATACAGGCTCTAGAACTTAACGGCAGACGTTTGGCGGCCGGCTTCCTCCCCCATCGCTGCTGCTTCTGCCTCCCCTCGAAACCACGCGGTCACCGCCGCCGCCGCCGACACCTCTCTTTCTCTCTCGACGATAGGTATACTCTCTCGTGTCGTCACTCTCTTTTGCTCGGCTGCATAAGGTGTATACGCGCGTATACACGCTCCTCATTTATTTATCGGTGGGGCGCGAGCGAGAGAGAGGGAGAGAGAGACGGAGAGAAAAGCGGAGAGGGAGGGAGAAAGAAGGAAGGAAGGAGCAGAGAGCAGCAGTGGTGGGGTATTATAGCGAGAGAGCGAGCCACTCGTCGGTTTCACCAGCAGTTCGCAGTCGTCAGTCGCTCGAGTCGCAATCGTCGATTTTCTGTGCTTCGATTCTCGCCCCCCGCGGCACTCTCTCTCGAGTCCTTACAGCGGACCACGCAGCCACGTTCCTCTTCGCCTTCTGTGAGACAGTTTCGATCGTTAGCGAACATGAACTACGCCGCTGAGATGGCCAACACAGCCGAGAATAACAGGTAAGGAAAACCGCCGCAGAGGCCACACTCTTTCTCCGCGCCCACTTTCTACAGTCACGCACGACACGCGGCTCCCTTTTCTCCTTAGAGACAGTGCTTCGAAAATGTACGCGAGCCCGGCCCTTGGCCCAAAATACATCGCCCTTCGGTCGCAATTAGCGAGTCGGGTCTGCTTCTTTTTTTTTCCAAGCGTATACTGCAGTTTGCGGGCGTGTATACACATCGGAGGGCAGACGGCGTGTTGGAGTCGACTGCGCATGTCTGGGCGCATGGCCTGATGCCGTGTCCGCGTCATTATGTATAGAGAAGACTTAGTTCCTGCCTTGCGTTAGATTCGGGGAAAAAATCCTCGTCATGCTTTCGTATTATCGTTCTCCTCGGCTGGTAAATCCCCTCGATTCGGCGTCATTTTCGGTTGTCTCAAAAATTGCCATTTTTGCATCATGTCGCCTCGTCGAAATCACGGGATGGCGGTTGGCCTGTTTGTTTTGGGCTCCGGTTTGCCTTTAAATTCCGTATGGTCGTGTGTCGTTCAAAAATGTCGTTTATTTCTCGGATGGTCGAGCAGCGTGATTCGAGCGCACAACCTAATCTGGAATATTTCACGGCTGCCGTAATTCAAAACGCCGCGACACGATCAAAACGTTCCTCGGCGGCAGCGGTGTGGTGGTGGTGCACTTTCGTTACATAAGTGAGATACATCCTAAGAACGCGATTTTTTTTTTCTTTCAATGCCGACGGTCTCTCAGCCCCCCGCAAGAATTACAAGTCACTTTCACGCTTAAAATTCTCATTAATGTAACGTTGCGCGTTGCAAAACCGTTTCGCCACGGACGCCACCGCCTTTTAATCGTGTCAATGTTAAACAATCGTAACTTCAAATCGATTGTACGTCTAACGTAATCCCTCCATTATTCAAATCGAAGCTTTTATTTATAAAGCACGCGGCTCACGCACGAGAGGCTTGGAAACAATCCCCGCGGAGAGCGGATCTCTCGCGCTATCAATAGACCCCCCCGACTTCCCTATTTTTATCAGGCCGCCTCTCTGTACATTCGCGCCTCTCCAACCCACTTTAGCTCGCGAATCAATCGCGCGCGACCTTTGCGTATATCCGTCGTGGCCGAAAAAGTTTGCCGACGAACTGGCGATGGTAAACATTGATTTTCCGTCGATGCGGACGCGCTCGCGTGATTAGTCACGCCTCTCGATTGTTAAATGCTGCAGAAACGGAGGCTGATAAGCGACGGCTCGATAAGAGAGAGCATTCTTTCTGCGGGAGAAAAGGCGACGCGACGACATTCCTTTCCGCGAAGGAGGAAGTGAGGTACGCGGCTCGCAATTGGGGTTCTAATCGCGCGGAACGATAACGGAGTGCGGGGGGAAAACGCTTTTGAAGTTCCATTAATTGGCGATAAGTCCACGATAAGTGCGAATGTTCATTTGTTCGGAGTTACGGTTTAAAATAAATGATGTCCGCGTTGACGGTAATATAGTTTTACGGCTCGAAGGTCAGCGCTGCTATTAAAACTTTATTCGAAGCTTACGGATGATAATAACAACAATGGTAAATAAAAGGCTTCGTCGGCTGCGCTTATCGAACGTCGCTTTAAAGAAATTGTATAGGTTTACATTTATTTGTATTAACTTACTTCAGAGGAACGCGCTCTTGAACCGTTCGGTTTCTATTTCGGGGGGTCTCCGTTACATAAGTTATACGTCGAATTCTAAGCGTCTTCAGAAGGACTTTCTTGCTCTTATAAAAGAAAATATTAAGCTTTAGGCTGTATTTATATATACGCGTGGAAATCGATTTATTCAATTCCAAAGAACCGAGTGTGTGGACTTCTCGCGAATAGT
Organism: Ormyrus rosae; assembly: GCA_035047165.1. Classification (NCBI taxonomy): domain Eukaryota; kingdom Metazoa; phylum Arthropoda; class Insecta; order Hymenoptera; family Ormyridae; genus Ormyrus; species Ormyrus rosae. The sequence continues at coordinate 13,189 of JAWWML010021425.1, forward strand.
TTTTAGCCTTCACGTTCCAGTAGTTTTGAAAGTATCCCGGAAGGAGTGCGTAGAAATTTCCGCATTAAAAATTGCACATTTTTAGTTGGGCAAAAAAGCGCGTTTTCTCTCGATGAATGATTAATGAATCCGCACCCGATTTCGACTGAAAAATCACACCTCTCCTACGGCCGTATCTCAGCGAGCCGCGAACGATTATTCGATTAACGATAATCGAAAGAAATAGTTGAATAAAAAAAAAAAAAAGAAGCTGAAACTAAAAAGCCTTGAACCAGTGCAAAAATAAAAAGCTCGCTCCTATTCTCGAGAGCGACTCTCCCGAGTTTATCGTTCCAATCTCGCTCGCGGTGCAACGTATCGTACGATGCCAACATCGTAATCGGCGGACCAATAAAAAGTGTAGGAGTCGCCGCGGCGGCGGCGCGCGTTGCACTCGAAAAAGCGCAATAAGCCGCTCTCGCACTTTCCTCGCTCGCGAGTCTCGCACGCCGGTGGAAACTCTTGACCAATCCTCGGGAATGTCGCGCGTTGATTTTTTATCTGTTTTTTTTTTTTTCTGGTTTTCCGCGCGAAAAATTCTCCTTCGTTTCGCGCGTCGAAAAGTTGCGCGCACCGAGAGAGTTCATTGTCGAAGCAGACGGTGTACGGTTGGTCGGCTTCCTCTGTTTTTTTTTTGTTTTCGAGTCGGCTTCGTTATCTCAAGGTTAAAGAGTTTTGAGTTCTAATGCATTATTCTCATTCTTCGCGGGCTGCTTGGGCGAGAAAATAGAATTCTTGCTCGAAGTGTTTTTGAAACAATGGCCGTTAACTGCGCTCGTACGCCTTGCACGCCTAATTGGAATTCGAACGTTTTTTTTTTTTTTATACGGTTAATTATATGGTTGGTAGTTAATTAAACGGAAGGAATTCCAGGTGAACGGTACTATTACGCAAGTGAATCTGCAAAATGAAGCTTCTTTTTAAACAAAATAAAATCATTGTACTCCCGAGCAGTGTACTGTAAAATTAAAATGCACAGTTAAGTCTCGGCGCGAGTACAGTATAATCAGCTGGTTGCTAAATTTTTGCAGTCGGCGGCGTTTCCTTATCCAGAAACATAATAACACACCGTAAGACCGGCGTCTACTAATTTTTAATCCGCAGAACCAGAAAAATAATTGAAAAACTCATTAACGTTTCTCCAGGCCGCGTTGAGTAACAATTCGCTTTCCAGCTAAAAATCGACGCGCCACAGCAGCAGCAGCAGCCACCGCGCGCCGTCGTCGGTATACTCTCGCATAAGTAGGTCGAAAAAGCGGCGCGCGCTCGCCGGCGTCGATAAACGCTCTTTGAGGAGAGAGAGAAAAAAAAGTAAGAAAAAAAAAAGCAGCGACTAACGAGAGTAGTCGCTCGTGCCACTTGGAAAGCGGAACGCGGCGCCGGTCAGTGACGCCTTCGGCGCGATGATGCGGACCAAAATAAGCCTAGTGAAATCAGAATATACCTTTCACGACGTCTCTTCCTCTCCGTCGATGCGTCCCAGTTTCTCCGGTCGCGCAGCAGGTTACGTTCCTCTTTTCCCTTTCTTCGCCGACGCGAGGGGCTTCGGGGGCCGCTGGCCTGGAAAACGGGCCCTAATGGGATTATCGTCGCCGACTTAGCGAAATCGAACGGGAGAACGGGTGGCCGTTCTGACGAAATCGGGGTTCGCCGGCGTGTAATCGAGCGCCGCGCGGAGAGAACCGGCTGAGGAGAGCGAGGTATGTAGGTGCCGGTGAGATTTCGTCGAAAGTGATAATGGAGGAGACGACGCGCGGCTGGCTGGGCTGACTCGGCGTCGGAAGATTATTGTTTCGCGAGCGCCGAGGCTTTTCTTTATCCGGGAGGTCGGTGTCAATTGCGTCTTTGTCGAGGATAATCGTTGAATAAATGTTGTTTCGGAAGGACGGACGATTGTTGTTTTCCTCGATAGAGGCGGTAATGATCGTTTGAGCGCGAAATAAACAGCTTGGAATGCTAATATAAATATTAACGTCATTCTTGGATTCGTCAAATTCATTTATTATTAACTCCTCTTACTGGTAGAGGAAGTGTTTTTTCCGTAACAAAAAAAAATCTCTCGATTCAATCCATCATCATAATCGAGCGCGTAGCGCATCAACATCCCGTTGGAAGCTACCGATAATTAGCTTCCTCCTAGAGTTTAAAAAAAGAACGTTTCACCGAGCATTGCTCAAGTTCGCAACACCTTAAAAAGAGCCTTGACTCTTCCCCGCGCAGCCACCTGTTGGCGCTTCGACCGCAAAATTTAAAGGTCGCCGCGGAGGCTGCGCGCGGATTCCCCTAATTGCGCCCGAGCGGTGAAAGCGGCCGACTCGCGAAAGGCGCGGACCCGAATATTTTCGGCCGCGAATATATCTACCTGCCGCGAGCGGGAACTCGCGCTAATCGGAGTGCAAAGGTCGACGCTCGTTATATTCTGCGTCGTTGCCTGTTTTTTTTTTATCCGCGACAATTACACAGATTATCCGTTCGGCTGCAAAAACTGCTTGATCTCCCGGCTATTAAACATTAACAACCGCCGAGCCGGAGAATCGAAACAAAAACTCCTCGTTAGCATGAGAAAAAGCAAAAGGAGGCGGCGGCGACAGCCTCGCTTTCTAAACGAAAAATGTCTCCTCCCCCCGTTCCCGTCGTCTGCGATCAGGGCCGCGCGAGGCGGCCTCGACGCCTTGTGCACTAAAAAGAAAAAAAAAAAAGTCCGACGGCGGATGCTTCAATTGCGCGGCGAGGGTCGCCGAGGGGTGGCTTCACCTACCGGGCTCCTCGGATCGGCGGCGATTTTACGTAACGAGGGACGTCCGGCCGCTGGTTCGTTAACCCTGCGGTGTATAATGCACTCGCGCGCGAGCGCGCTCGCGACTTATTTACTTTCACTGAAAAGCGCGAGTGGAAAAAGGCTTCCGATTCCGAGGATGATGACGGCTGAGGTGGAAATTCGGGGCTGCGCGTTGCTTTTACCGGTTTTGGCCGAGAGTTTCGCGAGCTGATGAGGTTCGCTCGGCGAATAATATATTCCGCGGGCATGAATTTGCAAATGAGCGTCCGATAAGTAGTAGCCTTTGAATAAGTGGCCAAAAAATTTCAGAAGTTTTTGCCGGGAGAGTTTTTGCGGATGGATTTGCAAGTAAATTAAGCGACCGCCTATTATCATCCTCGCCGCGCTAATGTTTTCTTTTTATAGTCGGAATACTTAATCGTCCGTTGACTCGATACATCGATATCGACGAGAAGAACTCGCTTAGAAGCCTAACTTCTTCTCCTTGCGTCGAAAACGTGACTTTTATCCAGAGAAAAAAGACCTCCGCTCCCAAACTCCTCGGGCTTCCCAAAACCCGTTCCGAACTCGCGCCTCGATCCTCCAATTTCGCACGCGCGCACGCACTCGCGCCTTACGCAAGTCTCTCGCCGTGACGTCGCGGGTTAAATCGCGCGTGCGCGCGCACACGCGGCCCCGATATAATGCACTTAGGCCCGGTCTTGTAAACGTTAACGAGGCGGCCGCGTGTGACGGCATTCGGACGTCGTTCCGTTCGAAACACGTGAGCGTGCACTTTCTCGGCCGAGCGATGCGCGAGAGAGAAAGAGAGAGAGAGAGAGAGATGTCTCGGCGCGCCGATCGCCGAGAGGTGAAGGGCTTTTCGACAAGGTATGTCTGGGAGCTTGGCTCGGTTATTGCTCGCGGTTAAGTGGGATTTTGGAGAGGGGGAGGTATTGGGGAGGTATTCTGGAGGGCGTTGATGGGTTTTGAATATTCGGGCGATCAGGTTTTGCGGAGAATTGCACTTTGAGAATGTTGAAGGCTTGTTTTGTAATCATTTTTAAAAGGCTTAATTTGAGAGTAATGTTTCGTGATAGAAATTACTGTATACTGTTTTTGATCGTTTTTAATTATTCTAATTATTTTAAGTATTTTAATCAACAAATACGTTCGATTGAATAAATTAAAAGTGCAGAAGTCACAAAGAGCTCGTAACGTCTGTTGCATAACTGCTTCATTATCAAACTCCAATATCCGAACGTTTATTAAACTTACTAAAATACACCGGCAGCCTTGGCTTTCCCAATAAAATCCGCAATTCCCCTTCTTCTCAGATCCTTCCTTAAAAAATCCATGAGATGTAAATTGAAGCTCATCATGGAGCGTTGTGATTGGTCTAGAGCATATACAT
>JAWWML010021435.1:0-17397 GCA_035047165.1 Ormyrus rosae
AATTTTGTTAAATGTTTGCTGCAATATTGGCATAAAAAATGTTTTAATACGATATTGCTAAAGTACTCTTACAATATTGGTCTATAAAGGATTTTATACCAATATTGCAAAGTGATTGCAGCAATTCTTTGTTACATTCTTTTAGATTCCTATATTGGTAAAGCATTGCAGCAATATTGTTAGAGAATTTATTATTTTTTAATATTGCTAAAATACTGCTGCAATATTATTTGATTGTTATTAATTGGCGAATATTGCAGCAATGTTCCAACAATATTTCAAATATTTGCAATGTTGTAGTAATATTGCAAGATTGTAGAAATATTGTAGCAATACTCGGTGCTATGTGGGAGGTCACAGTAAGATGTTTTTTATTATAGATCAACTAGCCAATTACAAAACTTCTTTCACAATATTTCGTACTTTGCGACTGACAGGGATTTATATATTATACATCTGGACATCAATTGTTGTAATAAAAAGGTACTCTCTTAGATTGATAGGTCAAAATAGTCTTAAAAAAATTTCGTTGCGCCATAAATATCCATAATTTTTTTATGGTACAGAGAAAAGCATTTAATTTTTTAGTTTCGAAACTATGTATTCTATTATAAACGAGGATGTAATTATCATTTTTAGATAAAAAAGCTGCAATTTCAGCCCTCATTTCAAAATTCTTCCATTGCTTAATAAAATAATAGTTTGCTTATATCTAAATTCCTCAGCCTCAGCTTTGCAGCTTACGGTATTTAAAACTTGACCAAAAATTCCAAATTTCCATTTCAATAAAAATTAAAATTGTAGCCGACGTTCCGGTTATTGGTGGTAACAACGCTCCTGAGGGTAAATATCCGTATGTGGCGTTTTTATTATTGGAGTCGGACACTTGCTCTGGCTCGATCTTGAATAATCGATGGATTCTCACCTCCGCCTACTGCATTGAAGGGCAAGTAATAAATATAAATACAAGAGGCAAAGAATTCGAAAATTGAAATCGATTGCAGCTCTGCTCACGATTCAGTCCACGTGGTGCTCAACACAACGGCCCCCGGAAGTCCACACAGCGATTATTACAAATCAGTATACCTAGTTTCGAACAGCTTAGCTTTCATACATCAACATGACATCGGTATGGTCAAAGTGGGACGCGAAATTGAATTCAGCGACAAGGTGCAGCCCGTCGCTCTCCCAACTCAGGATTTTACGAAGGTCGACTACCCGGCCGTCTTCACCGGCTGGGACGGGTCTTCAACCAGAACCAAGACTCTTCAGCAAATCCAGCTGAAGGTCATCTCGAGCGAAAAGTGCAAGAGGTCACTTCTTTTAGTCCCGGTCACGTCGTCGCACATCTGCACCCTGAACAGGGTCGGGGAAGATGCCTGTCGTGTAACTACCTCGTTCCGTAATTACTCTTGCGCATAATTAATTCGTTAACGCATCAAATATTTGCATCTGGTTGAGTAGGGCGACTCTGGCGGACCACTTGTAGCCGATGGCGTGCAGATCGGTGTCGCGTCCTTCGTATTTACGGAATGCGATACAGGATATCCCGACGTTTTTACGAGGGTCTATATACCTTTCTTGACTGGATCAAGGCTGAGCAGAAAAAGCACGAAGGGATCGAAAGACATCCCCAAAACTTCATCTTCGATCTTTTGTCTTTTGTTTTCCGTGCTTATTTTTCGGATTAAATCAAATATAAGTACGTTATGTAATTTTAAAAAGCGGAACTTGCAATATTATTTTCGAAAATTCTGATTTCGTTCCGCAAGTGTATACACAAATTTTTTTTATGGCCTGATAATTTAATATGTGAATTATGATTATTCTCCTGAGTCTTAATAATCTGTTTTCGTAATTCCATCAATATCTTTTTTTTATTTCATATTATACTTACATAAACTACTATATTTTATAGAATTATTAAATCAGATTCGAAATTAAGAAAACTATTAATGTTACCTTGTCTTGCTTGGACTGAATTCTTTTCTTTTCACTGCAATGTTTAGATTTTTGCTTCAAGCTCGCAAGCCCAGCAGACAAAGTTCCACTTTTTTTATAAAAAGTTCCATTTAATGAAACACTCCCTCAAGAAGGAAAATAATTTGTTACGGCGAACAAAATTTTGAAGATATATCGCCCCGAGCCGTAGATCATGTGATAGAAGCATTTAAATAGCACATCATAAAAATGATCAACAACCCTAACGACTCTGAGTGCCTAAACATCATCCTCAGGACAAACGTCATCTCAAGAAATTTCAATGCTTAGAATATATTCAAGAATTTTTGGGAAACGTTAATCTTTGACGTTAAAGTTTCTAATTTAACTCTGGCTTTTACCATCAATTTGTCTCTCTTTTTTTCATTTATCAAGTCATCTTCGTTGCAGACAAACTTTATTGAATCGTAAAAATGAGCGATTAAAGTACCTCCAAAATTTATTCATTTAAACAACGAAAGTAAGCAGAACATCACAATTCCATAAAAAAATACGTCATCACAAAAGTAAAAATCATTCCACAAAATATTTAAAAAAGGCCTTCCAGTCCGCCCCGCCGACCATCGCTCACTCAGTTCGATTGCAGCACACAGTCTGATACCAGCGGGGCGGTTTTTCAGGGACGAGGGCAGGACTCAGGGCGTCGTTCCTCACGTTGTACATCGCAACGTCCTCGAGGAAGCAGATGAGAGTGGCGTGCACGCCGACGTACATCGTGGCCAACAGCGGCAATGAGAAGAGCAGCCACGGAGCGCTGCAGTGGAATATCAGGTACAAAGCCGGGCTCTTCGTTTCCTGATCTTTCAGGAAGATATTCGAGACTTGGAAGATGATCGCGGAGTAGATTATGAACAACCATGCGCTTAAGTAGATTATGTAAAACATCATCTGAAAGGCGCATTCTGGGTTAGTGGGTTTTGATTGAGCTGCAAAGGTATAGTCGAGGAAATTACTATATAAAAAAATTACTACACTCATCAGAGTGAAAATTACTATACTTTATACTAAAATTTGTCGTAGGTTTAATAATTTTTACTGAACTTATTATAAAATTGTAAAAGATTTCTCAAAACTATATTTAGAACATGGACCTTTCAGGACTTCCTTAGGAACTAGATTCATAATGAGGCCAGCTCCTACCTAATAACTCCCCTGTATTCGCCTGAAAGGTAGTTTTCTGTGATTTTTCTAGAAAATATTTTCAACAGGACCCGTTCCACGCCGTTGAAATCATGTCTATTTTAAATTTTTCTTCTTCAAGTCCACCAAAGTTTATAAATCAAAAAGTAAAACAGTGAATTTGAAATTGCTTGAATAAGTGTACTTTACCTTGGAAACAAGGAAGCCTCGGTCAGCTTTTTCCTCAAAATAATCAAAGGATAGTTTGGCACCTTCGTAAAAGCCTTTACCCTTAGCAATGCACATTGTCAGGCCTCCATAAGTCAGTATCGGCCATATGATTGGATCATACAAGTTGTACGCAATCATGAGTATAGTTTGAAAGCTCATACTTCTTTCATTGAATCTCCTTATTACGTAAACTAGGAGGATTCGTAATTCCTGCAGAAACGCAAAAATGGACGAGGTATAGATAACTGTACCAAAATGATACCTGCGCACAAATAAAAGTCAATTAATGCGGTTCGAAATCTTACATAGATTTAATGTTTTCCTACCGCCAGACTATTTGAATGCACCGCCAGACTACAGACGTGTCACTTCTTTTCTGCGAACTATTGGAAGCTAATGTTCCACACAGTACAGCTAATGCAAAATTGTAAATAGTGTAAGTAACCCAAATGGTGCCGATCACGTTGATGTATTCAAGTAAGTAAAGATTTCCTTTTAGTATATGAGATATATGTAAAATGCATTCGTGTATGTAATATCCAAATGCAGTTACTGCTATAGCCAGAATGTTAAACAGAAACATAACAAGAATAACCAGTTTTGATTTTAAGGATACTCTGAAAGAAAATTGTATTTATTTTTTAAAATATGAGCATATTTTAAGGTTTCATTTTAATAACGAGCATTACTCGTTTAAATGATAATATAAACATTGGATAAGCATTCCCTATTGTTAGTATAACTACAGGATGACGCGCAAAGCGGTCTGATTACGGAGCATCATCCCGTAGACGATAAGAGGAGGACTTGAGAAGAGAAGTACATAGGCAAAACAAAAGGTGCCGGGTTCGATTCTCGGCCGAGGTAAGTCCGCGAGTCCCTTTTTTTCTCCTCCTCCTCCGCATTTATTCGATACATTATTTACCTTGCGGTTTCCATAAAAAGTAGTTGCGGCAATTGAAACCATTCTTTTCTCAGTAAAATTAGCAATAATATGATGCCAAGACGTGGGCGCAGTCTTAATGCGGATCGCTCAAATATATTGTGAGTGGGTTCCAGTAAAATGATCAATAAGAAGAAATCAATTTTAATCTCCTCTTCATCCGTTGTAAAACTCCAAATTTCTATTAATGAAAAAAACACAATCCCAATGATGGATATCGTGAATATGATGGGGCTGGAAAAACGTATCGGTGCATCAGTTTGACTTTATCTTTAATTTAGCTTAAAATACTTACTTGATAGAATGGAGGAGTTCACTTATAAACGTAATTTCTGTTTTTTCTGCGATTATAGCTGAAAATGTAACAATAAACTCTATTATTAGAAATTCCAGCTTAGCAAAATAATTAATACTCTGTGACATTTTGCTTGACACGTGTAGACTTAAACACCGAAAACGTTAAATTTTCAAAGCACCTATTCCCGTCAACAAGCACTTATAAAACGATTGAATTTATCAAGGCCGAGTACTTTTATCAATCATTAAATTTAGGCAAAACGCCAATCTTTCATTGTTTCTAATAATATATAATAATTCATATAATATAATTATAATAAAAAAATTACCATTTGTTTACTACAGTTTACTGATTAAAACTGTAGAAAACTAAATAACCATAATCCATTTGTCAAAAGATGATTCAAAAGATGTGATTATATTTTTATTATTGCAATTATATATTATTGTACAAAGTATATTTTTCCAGTTACCTTAATTTAAATAAATATTACGTAATCACATTTATTGAAATATATTTATTGAAATAGCTGTTAAAATATTAAAATTTCCGCGAAATCGTGACTGCGTCGATTGCTGGCTGAGATGTAACTCCGACACTCACCAAAACTTGCAACGTTTTTAATTTTTAATTACTGATGTCACGACGAACTTTCATTTTAAAAGTAATAACTTAATAAGTATGTAGTAGACGATTGATTGAAGTTTGATTACTACCGTAAATAGCTGTAGAAATCCATGATACGAAGTAGAGTCCAAAAAGAACTAGCATCCAATAATCTGTTACCGATCTTTTGTTTTCAGGCGAGTCGATACTATCATCAAAGTTATATTCCATCCTTTTTACGCTGTGGCTTTGCCTGTAAATAAATATAAGATTCTAAAATAATTACATTACTATTAAAATTTCAAACGTAATTTTAGAAAACTTAATTAAGTATTGACTTTCTTTTATTTCTGATAATATAAATATGTTCTTCGGTAAAAAAAATTACAGCAACTTTACTTTTATAATTGCAATAGGTGATCAAAATAAATGTAACCTAAAAATTTCACTTTATTTATACTAAAAACATCTATCATATAAAACTACATTTACTACATTACCACTAAAGTTTGTATTGACGAGCTTCTTGCCGTAATAACATTAAATTTCTGTGAAATCTATACTTAAAGTTTAATTTCTATGAATTTACTTTAATAAAAGCCTAAGTTTTTAAAAGTTTTTAAAAGGCGCATCGCGCCTCAATTATTACTTTTGCTATTCAATTTTTTTTATAATTCGATAAAGAAAAAATTCGAAACAAGAAGCTTACAGCAACTAACAGTCGAACATAAAAAAGTACTGAATTTCAAAAAAATAATATTAATGATTTTTCTTCAGCTAATAAATACAAACAATTAAAACGAGGTTGCCTCAAAGGTGATTATTTAATCATTTATGCTTGCTTTGGAATATGGATGGTGTCCCGTCAATATCGAAAAGCTCTAAAGGTGAAATATGGCCACTACAGGTTCAGATATTTTAAATATTCCTCCAAAAAATAGGCGTAATTTTCAATTTTTAGTAGAAATTTTCTACAGTATTGTATAAAATTTGACTAAGAATTCCTTTTTAATGCTATTACATTTACAATGAATTTAAACAATTTGGCTGAAAATGACTTTCATTGGTATAATTTAACAAATTTTATGAAAAATGCTAAAATTATTACACTAATTGCTTCTTTAAATGCCCCAGCAAGAGCTGCAGCGCAAAATACCAAGGAGCGCGGTATAGGTAAAACACCAGGCTCAAATCACCTTTATTTTACATTAGTTTTAGCAATATAGTTCAAATAAAATAAAAAGAATTACTTTTCTTTGGTTATTCAAGCCTGTTTTATTCTTGTATTATTCTGTTTTTTAGGACTTTAAATATTTCGATAACAAAAGTCATATTTAAATTTTGTTAACTGTTCAATAAATTCTAAAATGGACATAAAAATAAAATAATAATACAAACGGGATAATAATGTAATAATAAATATAACTTTGTTGCTGTTAGCCAAATTACCAATGTAGACTAACGAAAGTGGTGAAATCAATTTATAAAATGTCAAGTATTACATCGTTGTCCACCTACCCTACCCTGGTTTGCAGTATTTTTTAATTTTTTTTAATTTTTTGACTAAAGAAATAATCTTTCTCAATAAAAATAACTGCTCTAAATAGATTTTAATTAGCTCCATTTGGCTCAATTTTTTTATTAATATAGGGATTGCAAAATTTTTCCTGAAATCAAAAAAGTTACTAACAATACTTTTTATTATTTTATAGTTAATTGTTGATAGATATCCATTAACAAAAAATTGAGTCAAATGGAGCTAATTAAAATCTATTTAGAGCAGTTATTTTTATTGAGAAAGATTATTTCTTTAATCAAAAAATTAAAAAGAAACAAAAAATACTGCAAACCAGAGTAGGGGGAGTGTATAAATTATACATATATTGATTGATTAAAGCAGCATCAAAGTTAATGGTCACAGTTTTGGTTCCGCTCATCAATTTCCACCACGCATCTTATCAACACCTCGTCGGGCTGTGTAATAGTCTATTACTAATAGAGCAGCGGACTCAAAGGGTGCAGACACTTTCAGAAACCACTTCTATAAAGACTCAGAACCTATCGAGTGGGGATCGCAAATATTATTTAAAAATACAGTTTTAAAAATGTAAGTTTAACTTAATTAAATTTAATATACAAGGTCTTCAAAAAGTATCGGACCCCCCCCCCCTGATTCGCGAAAATATTCATTTTCGTAAAACATGTCCGAGACAAAGGTTTAATAATTTTGATCGGGAAATCCAATGGTGGGCTTTACTTTGACCTCTGGCGTGACCTTGAAGGTCATTTGAAACTTTTGTTTCAGACATGTTTTACGAAAATGAATATTTTCGCGAATCAGGGGGGGTCCGATACTTTTTGAAGACCTTGTATAACTTAAAAATGAGTTTATACTTATCTGACTAAAGCCTCACAAGCTGCATTGCCTTGATTGCAAATTTCAACACCATAGGAAGTAAACAATTTTTATTTTGTTGTCTAACCTATATGTCAGACCTTCTGCTAACTGAACACTACTGACTGCAACGTCTTGAACTAAGCTGCAGGTGGCAGTCGGATCGACCATGGATCAATACGACCATCTCTCTCACTCTTATAGGCAGCAGAATATTTTCAAATTTAAATTTAAATTTAAATTTAAAATAATATTCTAGGCATATCAATAATTTTAAAAAATCGAATACATAACGTTTATACTCTCTAAACCTGAAAAAACTTAAGCAAGATTCAGTTGCTTGATAATAATTTAAAAAATAAATCTATAATAATAAAATAAATAAAATAGAAGAGAAGTGGTAAATAAAGTTTGCTAAAAAAGTGTAAAATAAATAAAAATAATATAAAAAGTTAAAGTAAATTGATAAAAATTAATTTTTGAAAATCAAATCAATTTACAAATTGAGATTTTAATAATTTAATTTTTATTAATAATTTAAATTGTACATAAGTATACGAAAAATTTTTTTCCAAATTTTTGTCTATAACTTTGGAGCAGCGGCGAATTTTAATACCCAGTGTGTGTCAAAATATTCTTGAGAAGATTAGCTATCAAAATATGAAATAAAAAAAAATCAATTTTTTGAAAATTTAAAGGTGTACATCCCCCTTAAGTATTTCCTATCGGTTCACTAACTTCAAAATAAAAAAAGAGTTTGTTCTTAAATATTATTAACAAGAAACATATTTTTTAAATAAGGAATTATAATTTAAGGAACACTTCACTTGTTAATAATATTTTATAAAAATCTTTTCGTCAATTATAAAGTTAATGAATCGATAGAAAATACTCGAACGAATAAAATGAGCCTAATTAAGTGCAAACTAAATAAAAATTGAAACTTTGGCACTTTTGGAAGTCATTTTCAAGAAAACCTCGAAACGTATGATTTTGAAAACCGAGAAAACTTAGACAACTTGTATAATTTCATTTTTATACAGTTTATAATATTCACTTAAGTATCTTTTATGCATTTAATAAATAAAGTTAATACATACATTTAAACATAGTTATTACTAATGATTAATATCTTGACTGACTTTTGATTCAGATTGTATAGCCTTAACATCTTTAAATGGAACATGTGGTATATACACGTTCGTCAGCTTATACATTCACTCACTCACAAATATATTCTCTCGCTCATTCATGTACATCTCCACACAAATACCCATATATTCATACCCATTCTGACCCACTCCCACACATAACTCACCCATACATCCACACCCAAGGATACATACCCACGCTTGCCACCCTCACACATTCACACCTTCACCCTCATGCACACACTTATTTTCTTCTTCTTCTTTTTTTCACACATATTTTATTTTTTCTTGGTACTTTCTAATTTTCTTCAGGATATTTGCTGCCTAATTACTCACTGCAGATCAACCGTCGTCTGAGGTCAACATACTCATCATACATAATTGACTCAGTGATTATTCTGAACTGAAGATAGCATTTCAAATCTTCTCGCTCTTCCTGATACCATAAGCAGTGGCAAAAGCCATGCTCAGCATCTTCGTTTGCGTCCAAATATACTGAGCAGTTTGTACAATCTTCTAATTTAAAGAGCATCCGTACCTGTTCCAAAACTGCATCATATAGTAGTTAACCTCCTCGTGTCTTCTATCAATTCCGTTCCGTATTCTTGATATAAGTGTGGGATGTGTCCATCGCCCCTTGTTGTGGGTCTATTAAGTTGCATTAGTCATTCCTTCCTAATTAAAAAAATAATGTTTAGTTTATAACTAATTTATTACCATAATAAATTTGAAACTACATCCTGTCTGTTACGAAATGCATACAGCGCTAGCTGAAGGTTTAAGGGGGCCTTACACCAAAAATTTAAAAAAAAATAATTTTTTTTATTTGATATATTTTATCAAAAACCTATAAAATAGTTTTAAAATTTAAGTTTTCTGAAGAAATCACTTTAAAAATATTTTAATTATTATTTTAACATTATCAAACATTTTTATATTACGCTCTATCGATTTTGGATAATTTGATAGAAGAATTGAAATTTTGAAATTTGAAATATAACACGTTCGTCGTGCTTCAGACATGTTACCGCAGATTGTGCACTTTGTCAGCTGTTCGTGTCTTAGTCCCAATGTTTTACCTCATGTGCGCGTTAAAGTTAACCGTATTTGTCTATTCTTTGAAGCAAAGTATACAATCATATCATGTCTTCAAAGGAAATACTTCTAGATCTAGTGCTAATACTATTTCAAACCAGGTAAATTTTAAAGTTCCATTATTATTTCAAGCTCAAGAGGCGGGAGAACAAGAGCGCGTTCGGCAAAAGAGGTGGGCGCGGGAGGGGATCACGTGCACATTGTAGGCGACCGCAGGCTTCCAAGAATCTGCACGGTCGAGCGACCGAAAAATAATAATACCACAATTAAGTAGTCCCAACAACAATCTAGCCCGCGGGAGTATTTATTAATTATATTTTGAAAGGCGATATAATCTCGCAAGAGATTTCAAAACCTCTGAAATAAAAAAAAAATTATATTTTGAACAATAAGTAAGTAGGCCCGATAACTACATAGCTCAGGAGAGTATTTAAAGAATCTTATACATCCTATATGTATAATAAAATCCATGAAGAAAAATGCTGAGTCAGCGTTACGCTTATGTAGTATCACGCTCACGTTATCATCGATTGTAATACGCAAGACGAAGAGATACAAGAAAGTTAAAGTCATTGGTGCGCGTGCGTTTGCGTATGTGCGCGTCTATGTGTGTGTGTGGTTGTTTTTTACGAGGGAGTATGGGAAATCTTCATCAACCCGCGTGGCCATAGACAGACCGCGCCGGTCGGCTAACGACTCCTGTCGCCAGCAGACACCAGGAAGGACCGCAGTTTCTGATAGTGTGAGATTCTTACTTACTAAAACCCATAACCGTTTCCTCTATAGCTGAGCCAGCCCGGAAATCGCCGTTAGGCATTATTTTGGGGTGGTGCCGTTTCAAAAGTGCTAAAGTTTCAAGTACAAACTTTCATCTGGACCGTCCTAGATGATGGCTCCTCTGGCCATTGTACTTGTTGGCTCGTAGCCTTCTCTTTCTCTCTCTCTCTCTACTGCTTCAGAATCGCTTTCACGTCCTTGCCATTAGCGAGTCTTGCTTAAAACCAAAGCGTTCATCGAATTTATTTATCATCTCGAATTATGACCTTGTTCGTAACGATCGCGTGGGCAAGGGGGGTGGTGGTGTTGCTTTGTTTATACACCATTCCATCTCCTACGTACTCCTTGATAAATCTTCCCAGCCTAGCATTTACAGTAAAAGGCCGAAATTTTTGTTAACCCAACTGAGCTTTGGAAGCACCAAAATTCTGTTTTGCTTTGTTTATAGCCCACCTAAGTGTGGCTTTTGGAGTGATGTGGAGGATACTATCTTTAATTGCAACTCGGCACACGATCACCTCGTCTTAGTCGGTGACCTCAACATCAATTGGTTCGTTGACTCCACACCGCACTCGATTTTAAGGAGCTTCTTGGAGGCCTGTGATCTTGAACCGCTATCTTTTAACCCCACTCATCACGCGAACAATTCGCAGTCTACCATTGACTATATTTGTGTAGATGACAATAGTCTGGTACTCTCTCATGAGCAGAAGCATTGCCCGTATATCTCCGAGCACGACGTTCTTTCTGCGACACTTTCCATCGAAGTCCCACGATATCTTCCTCGCAAAATCTCTCGTCGTTGCTTTCGTGAGTTCAACACCGACAACTTCCGAGCAGATTTAATCAATGTAGACTGGCAGAGCATGGTAGCTTTGTGTGACGTTGACGCGAAGGTGGCCTTCTTCACGTCTTCCCTTACTGAACTCTTCGATAAGCACGCGCCTTATAAAGAGGTCCTTCCTTCGAGGAAACCCTCACCATGGTTAAACGCCAATTTACGCAAGCTTATTCGCGAACGCAACAGGGCTTGGAAGAAGTTCAAACGGCTTCGTCGTTCCGCAATCGAGTGAAACAAGCCTCGCGCAATGCCATTGCGAGCTTTTTTAAAGATAGATTCGCCAGGGCTGATAGCGTCGCTGATATGTGGCGCATAATCGATGAACTCGGCCTATCCTCTAGAATGCGTTCGGACTTTCCTTTACCCGTCGACTTATATACGCTTAACGAGCACTTCGTTGGCGACGCTAGTTCGATTCAATCCGACTATGCGCCGTCATTTGCTCGCATCGCTCCCGAGCAGCGCTTCTTTTTTAAGCATGTGCAAATCACTGACATTGTCCAATCTATGAAGCGAATGCGATCCAAGGCTCAAGGTCCCGACGGTATCTCCATGAGGCTATTGCGACTCTGCATGCCTAGGATTCTGACACCGTTGATGAGCATCTTCGACTGCTCACTGCAAGCGGGCATTTTCCCACAGGCCTGGAAAAAAGCCATCGATTTGCCGCTACCTAAACAGTTTCCACGACGGGAACCCAACCATTTTCGGCCCATTAGTATTCTGAGTACGGCTGCGAAACTGCTTGAGGCGGTGGCTCTCCAGCAGATTCTAGATTTCATCTCAGAAAGGTGCATTCTCGATGAGTTTCAGTCGGGCTTTCGTAAAAGACACAGCACCCACAGCGCACTCATCTCTATTTTGGATGACATTCGCGAAGAAGTGGACGCCGAGGAACTCACCCTACTGGTCGCAATCGATTTTTCTCGCGCGTTCGATGTAGTCAATATCGAGCTCCTCTGCAACAAACTCGCTTACCTCGGATTTTCAGACACAGCGTGCGCCTGGACCCGTTCTTTTCTTTCAGACAGAGTGCAAGTAGTTAGATCGAAATCAGATGAGCTCTCACGGCCGATAGTTAGGCATTCAGGTGTCCCGCAGGGCAGTTTGAACAGTCCCTGCCTGTTTTCGCTTTTTATTAATGATGTTTCTACTGTACTCGCTCACTGCAAGCACCACCTTTACGCAGACGACCTGACGATTTATCGTCGCGCGTCTTTCGCGAACCTACGCGAGAATATTGCTCAGGTTAGTGCCGATCTCGCTCGACTTGCAGAGTGGGCGGCGTCTAACGGGCTGCTCATCAACGCCAGCAAAACCCAAGCAATATGGTTTGGCTCGCGTGGTTTTATCAGCCGAAGTCGTGCTCTCAAGCTCCCGGAGCCCATGATCAACGGGGAGCCTATAGCATATTGCGACTCGGTCAAAATCCCCCGCTTTACCCTCGACTGCACCTTGTCTTGGTCTCAACAATGCTCGGGCACAGCGCGCAAATGCTTTGCCGCATTTTCTCGCCTACGGAAGTGCCACGACCTTATACCGCGCGACTCCAAACTAATGCTGGTTAAATCGCTGGTCTTTCCCTATCTGGATTACGGTGCGGGTCTTCTGCTTGACCTCTCAGGGGAGCTGTGCACCAAATTGCAGCGTTGCATGAACGCCGCTGTTCGCTTTGCCACTGGTACCTGCTGTAGAGAGCATATTAGCCCCACTCTAATTGCGCTCGACATTTTATCTACACTGTCCGACGCAACTATCTTTGCCTTTGTTTATTGGCTAACCTGCTCCACTATGAGTCTCCTGCCTATCTGGCCAAATGGCTTAACTTTCGCCCACTCGACAAGGTAGGGTCTAAACGCTGCTCCAAGTTAGACTTGGTTATTGGCAGCACGCGCACGTCTTGCTTTATGCGCTCATTCCGAATAGGCGCACCTCGTCTCTGGAACCTTTTGCCCGAGGATATTCGTGAGAATTTCGACAGACCAGGTTTAAGCCCGCACTTAGGTCGTATCTGCTTAGAGTAAATGCTCTACGTAGTAACACCGCGTGTCCGTCCGATCGTTGCGCCTTGCTGGTCTAAACCGCGCTATTATTATTATTATTGTTACCGCAATTGTATCTGTCGGCTGGGATTCGATTTCATTTATTTGTATTTGTATATATTCTGCGCACCTTTTTCGTTTTTCGTTTTTTCTTTCTTTTTTTAGTTGTAAGTCACATCTGTTTAGTTTTAAGTTACGGTACTAGTCTTAATTTTAAGGCATTGCGACAATAGTTTGCCGGACCAAATTTTATTTTTTCTGATCTCGTCGTTAGTTTTGAAGTCTTTCATGTTTTTAAGTTCCGACGCCATCCTAGCGCTTACGGGGATATGCCCCGTTGTCATATTTATTTCTTTTTTTTATTGTACATTTTCAGGACTATTTAGGACCTAGCGTCCTTAGTCCCTAAATAAACTCAAATTCAAATTCAAATTCAAACTCTCTCTCTCATTCGTTCTGTTTTGAGAGCATTGCGAATTCCTTGGATTATGCTTAATGTCGTGAACTTAGATTTTAGGTTTATTTGTTAATATACGCAATAAAATATGTTTTTTTTTTAATTTACCTGAAATTTCTTTTGACTAATTTATTTTAAAAATAATAAATATTTAAAAATATACAATTCTTTATTTTCAATTCTTTATTACTTTGCGCACACGCAACGCGGGGCCAAGCCGTCCCACCAAATATTTAATAATAAATATATTTTTATAAAAATGTATAATTAAATTTTGTTAAAATAATAAATGTAAAAATATATATTTTCTAGAAGATAGTACGAGAACGGATTTCTTAAAAAAAGTATTATTAAATCTGTTAAATGTATGCTGTTTTGCACCCGCAAAAAAAATCTTTTAATTATTAAACGAAAATTTTACTTAAAAAATGCATAAAAATATTTTTTACATGGAATTTCAAATTAAATCTTTTAAATTTATTTACGTTGCTAATCTCGTTGATTCTACTAACAAATTTTCTTTAAAAAACATATTTAAATATCATAAACTTTTTACTATAAAATCATAATTTATACTTATAAATATATTAATCTTTAAATTGTTTAAATACTCAATTGTTGTCAACTTAAATTGTTTAAAAAGGTAAAATTTTAAATGGTAAATACCAATAAAATCACATAGAGAAATCCTCCAGATAAAATTTCTTCAACAATTTAATAGAATTTTCTAATAGAATCTTGATAACCTTGAGTCATGATTTATTAAAATTTTTGTGTAAAAAAAAAATTCTCTTTAAATTTAAAAACTTTTTTGTCTCGAAAATTACTGATAAAAACTAGTAAAAATTTTTCTAGGTTAAAATTTGTTACTGGTAAATGTTCTACAATTTTATAAGATTTTAAGAGTTTTTACGAGACGCTTTTAACAGGGAACTTCTCTGCAAATCAGTTCTCCCTGTAGTATGATAACTTATGCTCGTCGATAATGATGTTTCGGTCGGTAAAACAGTTTTCCATAACTTATTAGTTTTCTACGTCGTACGGTCGTTAGAGTCTGTCGGTATGATAAACAACGAATTTCGGAAGTATGTCCGCGGTAAATTCGAACTACACATAGTTAAAAAAATCTATATTGTAACAAATGAACACTAACGAATTACACAAATTCTTTTGTATTTTCTCTTTTTGAGTATTTCTTATAAATAAGAAATGAAACTTAATTCTGCTTGAACGATTATTTTACCCCTTTCACCTACTATCCTACTACCTATTTAGAGTTTCTCCAAAATTTAAGAATTTAATAAAAGTAGAGTCTTTTATAACATATTCATATTTTTTTGCAAGCTTACTTCTAAGTAATATTTAAATTAAAATATTAAGGATAAAAATAAGCTTTTGATTATAGAGAAAACCTTGCACTCTTCGCAAGAACTTCCCTAAGGATTTCCGGGAGAGAGAGTTTTTCGCCCGCTTATCTGGTGGTCAGCTGAACTCGGACAATAACTGCGCGGTGCTTTCCGTCCTGTGCAAAGGCTGAGGGAATAAGGTGCTCGATGTACGGAATGGGTCCCTTATATACACGCAAAAGTTGTTGTCTATCGGATTTTAGTCCGATAGACAATAACATTGAATTTGTTTACGTCGAACTCGCGACATGAGGCTTCGTAAATTTAATGTAATAGATTAAATTAATATTTTAAATTAATATTTCTGAAAGGTTGCAGTGGAAGGTATGTTGGTGCCGAGAAGATGATTTAGCTGCTTGACGGGTCTATAATACTTTACAGTTATATTTTTAATATAAAAACAGCAGAATTTATTTATTTTAATCATTTGAATTTATTTTAATCAATTTAATAAATTAATATT
Source organism: Ormyrus rosae (assembly GCA_035047165.1). Taxonomy (NCBI): domain Eukaryota; kingdom Metazoa; phylum Arthropoda; class Insecta; order Hymenoptera; family Ormyridae; genus Ormyrus; species Ormyrus rosae. The sequence goes on from JAWWML010021435.1 coordinate 15,826, forward strand.
ATTTTTAAGAAAATCTTTTTGCAAATTTTTATGTTATGATTAGATCAGTTTATATAAATTTTATATTGATATATTTCTTTATTTTTCATAACCCTTTTAAAGTAATACAGTTAATATTATTCAAGTTGCAGATTTAAAAACATAAATTTTCTAGACTTCCTTATAATTAAAGCAAACATAAAATCAGTCGCATCGAATCATTACTTTGATTGCTTCATTAGAACCAGATTTTGAAGTTTCAAATGCCTGTTTCGTCTCTTCCAATTTAAATCTATGTGTTATAATTGATTTAATATTACTCTTCTTTTTAGCGACTAGTTCCAGAGCGTCGTTGTAACTGAAAAATATATATTATGATGAAATGCTTGTAAACTGACGTACATATTTAAAAAATTACTTTTCAAGAATTAAGAACTTTGATGCCAAGAATGAATGTCGACAGAATCTTTTCAAATTTTAAATATTTATTGTGGACAATATTTTCTATGTATGGTTAAAATTTTAGAGGTCTCAGCGATATCTCTTTTGAAATATAAGCATTCAATGTTCAGAAATTTAACATGCAATCCATACCGAAGTATTAAAAACGGGATATTTGCTTATAATTCAAACTAATAAATGGATTGAATGTTTTTATTTATTTATTTATTTTTATTTTAATTGATTAAGCGGGCAATGAATACCCAATTACAGAGCCAGACGATAGTGTGGATAAGAAAACGAGGTGTAAAACCATCCACGCCTACACAACAGTTCAATCAAATAAAAAAAAATAAATAAAAAATTATAAAATAGTTATAAGATGTTAAAAAAAATCTACATTATAATAGAAAAATATTAAACTTGGCACCAACGTCCTTAATTGAAGGGTAGAGTACAGTAAAAAATCATCAAAAAACTCATTTTTTTTTATTTCAGAAATGTGTTCTAGAAGTATCAAAGAATGTGAAAGCATTCATTAGAGTAAAATAAAAAATTTTCAATGCTTATTTGTTAAACAGTAAAACAAAAAAAGGACTTTTTTACATAAAATTTCATAAAAATAAATAACATTGTATTTTTTGAGTTTTCTGCTTTATAATATGAAATATGCTATAGAGCGGTGTTTGGCTCAGACGGTAAGGTTCTTGCCTCCAAAGACAAACATCGCTTAGGGTGTGAGTTCGAATTCCCGTCAGCCCGAAATTTTGCAGGCATTTTTAAAGACATGTCAGCCGGATTTTTCGGTGACGGGGGTGGAGCTCATATTTATTAAGTACTATGATTGCGCTGAGTGCATGAATACTAATAAGGTGGTGTTGTGGGTGGCTGAGGGACAGAGAATTAAGAATTAAGAGATTGCTTTAAAAAAATTAATTTATTTTGAACAACACATGAAACCTTTGCACAATGTTTTGCATAATAGAGCTCACTTTTTCGGCTTGAAGACTAGGCAAAAAGTGAGCTCTCCGCAAACCTTCTTTTGCGCTGCGCCTCAAGTCTCTTTTTCAAAAAGACGGGTCTCTCTCTCTCTCTCTCTCTCTCTCTCTCTCTCTCTCTCTCTCTCTCTCTCTCTCGCTCTCGCTCTCCCGC
>JAWWML010021456.1:0-17389 GCA_035047165.1 Ormyrus rosae
TTAAATTTGCAGAATATTATTGCTTCCTCCTAGAGGAACAAGAATAAATGGTTTTTGAAAAATGTCTGTATGGATGTATGTGTGTGTGTGTGTGTATATATACGCCTGGATCTCAGCTTCTATTCAACAGATTTTCATCGTTCACGGCTCATTTTTTTTTGCTTTTCTTTTGTGATGGCGGCAAAAAATCTTTTTTTGTTTAGCTTAATTGTTTCTATTTTATTGCAAATTTTCAATTTTTGAAAATTGAAGACTTCTGTGAACTGATTAAAACACTTTTTTTCCAAAAGTTCTAACTTTACTGTTGAAATTCAAGGTTATTGGACATTTTTTTTAAATCGCAATATTTTTTCTATTTAGATAATTTGATAACCTTTCAGACAGTTCTGGTCTCATTTCTGTATCTCCTTCATGTCATAAGCTCTTTGATTTCCGAACAAAAAATAACGAATTAGCTCACTGTGCGACTTGCAGCAAAAAACTAAATGATTTTATAGAATTGTCAAATCTCTCACTTATTCAATCACTGCCAATACATCATCTTGAAATCTTTGCATCCTTGATTGATCTCTGCACCTTTGATGATATTGAAAAATGTGTAAAATACGAACAAAAAGATGTTTCCTTTTTATCAGCGCATAACCTTATTGAAATTGAATACAAAATGCCAGTTCGTGCGGGGCCACCAAAAATCATCCATCTTTATAGGTATTATAAAAATTTTAGAAAAGATAGTTTCTTATCTGATCAAAAATTTGATAATTGGAATGAGGTTGAAAAAAGTTCCACTTTAGACTCAAAAATCGAAACTTGTAATAGTAAATTACTAAATACCTTAAATATTCACGCACCTATGAAAAAAGGAACTATTAGGCATGTTCGAGATACTCCTTGGGTTCACTCTCAAATGAAAAATCTTATGAAAGCTAGGGATAAAGCACGAAGAGTCTGAAAATGTAGAACTTCTGAAACCTATAAAATATATAAGTCTTTGAGAAATTAAGTTAATGTTAGTTATCGAAGAACCGAAATTGCCTATTAAAATAAAATCTTTTCAAGAGTTAAATCTAGTGAAGACATATGGTCCCAACTAAAAAAAATTGGCCTAACTCGACATAAAAACTTAGTATTAGTAACTTAAGATTAGTGCTGACTAAGAGATCTTAGCCTTTGCATCCTAAAAATTAGACTCAAGTTCATTCCCAGAGGAAAAACTCGCGAGCGTGCGACCTTTTCTTCGGGTCGGCGAGTCCTTCTCATTTTTTTCGATTTCATTATAAACCGCGGAGCTTCTGTGAATCCTAAACGAATAAATTATATTAGCAATCTGCGGAGAATTAAGGGGTTACACCATTGTAGAATTTTCAAAAAATCAATTTTTTTTTCTTTTGGCTTAAGCGGATCTTATACCCATCAATTGCCTTTGAAAAAACACCTAAAACAAAAAATCCTTAGTATTAAGAGTTTTTAAAAAAATATATATATTAAAAATATAGCTTATTGTGATCAAATGTTTTAAATTTTTTGTTTTGGCGTAAACTCCAGAATGAACCGATAGATGAATTTTCATCTAACAGGACTTAAAATCTTTGTTTTTGATGTCATTCCAGACTGAAGCTGTTTTTTACATAAAATATTTTGGTTTATTATTGTTCAATTAAGAAAAACTGAAAAAAAATTGATTAATTTTAACAAATTTCATGAATTTTCTCAAAATTTTTGAACTTAAAAATAGTAAACTAAAATATTTCAACTAAAACATAGCTTCAGTCTGGAATGATATAAAAAACAAAGATTTTAAGCCCTATTTGATCACAATCCATATATCGGTTCAGTCTCTGGCTTACGCCAAACTGCAAAATATTAAAGTTTTCAGAAAACCACTTTAAACAAATTTTTTAAAAACTTACGTTTGTCTGATGCTTGATGACTGCAAATTGAGGTTACAAAAAATATTACTACTTCATAAAACTAAGGAAAAGTAGCCTGAAAAAAGCAAAAATAGTTCTTTTAGCTTGACAGCTTGAATATTACTGAAACGAGTAAAATCTTACCTGCCAAATCTTTTTTCTTTAAAGTGTTTTTCTTTTAAGCACTCAAGACACACTAGTATCTTCAAACATGCTGTCAGCTGATGCAGTCTACTACTCCTCGGTCGGTAAATGTTTACTTTTACCGCCGCAGTTCGAATTTAAGTCCAGTACACTGCAAATAATATTTAGATTATTTTTAAATTAAAAATAGCAGGTTTAACAAATTTATAAGCAAATAAGTATGGAGTCAAGAAAAAGGAATCGATCAGAAAAAAGAGGCTCAAAAAGAGGGTACTCCACCAAGCCTTGAAAGAGGAAGGCTTGGAATAAAGGAGTACGGACTTCAAAGGATATAGAGTTTATGACATCCAGAAATCATCAAACATAATCAGCTCTGTCACCTGTTGTAAATTATGTGCAGGTGATTTGATTTTGCATGAGAAGTCAACATTAAGTCTTGGCGGTGAATTTGAGTTGAAATGTGTAAAGTGCCAATTCACACAGAATTTTGTCAATTGCAATAAGCAAAAACATTTGTACGATCTCAATGTAAGATCAGTACTTGCTGGACGATTAAGTGGCAATGGCTTAGAAGTTCTGAAAACTTTTTGTGGAGCTATGGATTTTCCATCGCCAGTGACTTACAAAGCATAAAATATAATTTAAAAGCTAAGTCTAAACGCTACTCAAGATCAAGCTGAACAAAGTATGCAAAATGGTGTCATAGAAGAAATTAATTTAACATCTGGCAAGAACGTTGAAAAAGACTTTAATAATGAAGAAAATTGGAAGAGACAAGAGAGGAAGTCAAGAACTTAAAGGTAAAAGGAAACGACGTCTATTAAGCTAGCCTAACCACTATAGTACGACACAACAAAAACTATTTCATAATGTGTTGCAAATTTTTTGCTATTTTGTTGCGCCAGTTTCAATTTTGTTACTCCAGCCGATTCCGAGAACGTGGGTCGTGCTAGCTTAAGTATTAAGGTAGCACAACCACATCTGTAACTCCGGTCCTAATTAATATTTTTACATGAAACCGACGGCATATTTTGTTGCTAATTTTTTGCTGAAAAAACCAACTGCTTTTTATTTTGTTGCTGCAGCCCCTTCCGAGAAAGGTAGGTCGGGCTAAGTTAACAATTAAGCTGGCACAACCACCTCTGTACCTCGGGGTTGTAATTAATATTTTTTCATCAAACGAACGGCACATTTTGTTGCTAATTTTTGCTCAAAAAGCCAACTGGTTTTTACTTTGTTGCTTCATCTGTATCTCAGGCCCTAATTAATATTTTTTCATCAAACCAACGGCATATTTTGTTGCTAATTTTTTGCTGAAAAAGCCAACAGGTTTTTATTTTGTTGCTTCAGCCCCTTCCGAGAAAGGTAGGCCGGGCTAAGTTAATAATTAAGCTGGCACAACCACCTCTGTAACTCGGGGTTGTAATTAATATTTTTTCATCAAACGAACGGCATATTTTGTTGCTAATTTTTTGCTGAAAAAGCCAACTGGTTTTTATTTTGTTGCTCCCGCCCCTTCCGAGAAACACGGACAGCGCACGCTTAATAATTAAGCTAGCACAACCACCTCTGTATCTCGGGCCCTAATTTATATTTTGTAATCAAACAAACGGCATATTTTGTTGATACTTTTTTGCTGAAAGAGCCAACTGCTTTTTATTTTGTTGCTTCAGCCCCTTCCCAGAAACCCTAAACCCAGAAACCCTAACCCCAGAAATCCTAAATCCAGAAACCCTAAGCCCTAAAAACTTAAACCCTAAACCCAGAAACCCTAAGCCCCAAATCCTGATTCCCTAATCCCTGAAACCTCAAATCCTTAAACTTTGAAATCCTAAACCCTTAAATCCTGAAATCCTAAACCATTGATCCCGAAACCCAGAAACCCAGAATCCCAGAAACCCTAAGCCCTAAACCCAGAAACTGTTAAAACCTCAAACTTTGAAATCCTAAACCCTTAAACCCTGAAATCCTAAACCCTAAACCATGAAGTTCTAAAACTTGAAACCTTAAACCCTAAACTTTTAAACTCTTAAAACCTTAAACCTTAAGGCCTGAAACCCTAAACTAGTTGTTTATAACAATTAAATTCTTCCCCGGGCTACGTAGGTGTCGGGCCTACTTATTTATTGTTTAAATATTTGTTTACAAAAGATAAATTCATCCCAGGCATCCATAGGTATCAACAATTAATACATAGGGCCAATAACCACAGAACGTGGGGAAGTATTTAATTGTTATAAACCAATATTTAAACAATAAATAAGTAGACCCGTCACTTACGTAGCCCAGGGAAGAGTTTAATTGTTTAAACAAATAATTTAGGGTTTCAGGGCTTAGGGTTTCTGGATTTAGGGTTTCGGGTTCAGTGGTTTAGGATTTCAAGGTTTAAGGGTTTAGGATTTCAAAGTTTACGGGTTTGAGGTTTCAGGGTTTAAGGTATCAAGATTTAGGGCTTAGGGTTTCTGGGTTTCTAGGTTTAGGGTTTCTGGGTTTCGGGTTCAGTGGTTTAGGGTTTACGGGTTTAGGGCTTAGGGTTTCTGGGTTTAGGGTTTCTGGGTTTAGGGCTTAGGGCTTAGGGTTTCCGGGTTTAGGGTTTCTGGGTTTAGGGCTTAGGGCTTAGGGTTTCCGGGTTTAGGGTTTCTGGGTTTAGGGCTTAGGGCTTAGGGTTTCCGGGTTTAGGGTTTCTGGGTTTAGGGTTTCTGGGTTTAGGGTTTCTGGGTTTTTGGGATTTGGGTTTCTGGGTTTAGGGTTTAAGGGTTTAAGAGTTTAACATTTCAGCATTTAGAATTTCAGGGCTTAAGGTTTAAGGGTTTAGAGTTTCTGGATTTAAGGGTTTAGGGTTTCTGGTTTTAGGGTTTCCGGGTTTAGGGTTTCTGGGTTTAGGGTTCAAAAGTTTAAAGTTTAGGGTTTAAGGTTTCAGGGTTTAAGGTTTAATTATTTAGGTTCAAGAGTTTATGGTTTAAGGGTTTAGGGTTTAAGGGTCTACGGTTTTTTATTGTTTAAATATTGGTTTATAACAATTAAATTCTTCCGTGGGCTACGTAGGTATCGCCTACTTATTTATTGTTTCAATATTTGTTTATAAAAGTTAAATCTTCCTCGGCCTTCGTAGGTATCGAGTCTGCTTATTTATTGTTTAAATATTTGTTTATAACAATTAAATAGTTCCCTGCGTCGTGCGGTTATCGGGCCTATTTATTAGATCTCACCATGGGGAAGAATCAGCCCCACGCGCTGAGCTTCGCTGTACTGCGACGGTGCAGCATATAATACGTTCCACCGTGGGGAGGTATCGGCCCCACACTTGGAGCTTATTGCTTCCACAACAAAATGATATGAAAATGGCTTCGCGGTGGTTGGGAATCGCTCCTGTGTTTGGAACGTTTTCATTCCATTATAGTAGAAAATAGCGCTTCTCGCGAGGGTAAATCGCTACCTTTAATTAGTAGTGGAGGAAAGCTACCATAGTTTTGTACCATAGTGCTAGCTTAATTATTAAGCGTGCGCTGTCCGTGTTTCTCGGAAGGGGCGGGAGCAACAAAATAAAAACCAGTTGGCTTTTTCAGCAAAAAATTAGCAACAAAATGTGCCGTTGGTTTGATGAAAAAATATTAATTAGAGCCCGAGATACAGAGGTGGTTGTGCTAGCTTAATTATTAAGCGTGCGCTGTCCGTGTTTCTCGGAAGGGGCGGGAGCAACAAAATAAAAACCAGTTGGCTTTTTCAGCAAAAAATTAGCAACAAAATATGCCGTTCGTTTGATGAAAAAATATTAATTACAACCCCGAGTTACAGAGGTGGTTGTGCCAGCTTAATTATTAACTTAGCCCGGCCTACCTTTCTCGGAAGGGGCTGAAGCAACAAAATAAAAACCTGTTGGCTTTTTCAGCAAAAAATTAGCAACAAAATATGCCGTTGGTTTGATGAAAAAATATTAATTAGGGCCGGAGTTGCAGATGTGGTTGTGCTAGCTTAATTATTAAGCTAGCACGGCCCACGTTTCTCGGAATCGGCTGGAGCAACAAAGTTGAAACTGGCGCAACAAAATAGCAAAAAATTAGCAACAAATTATGAAATAGTTTTTATTGTGTCGTGCTATAGTGGTTAGGCTAGCTTAATAGACGTAAGGAAACGGGACGTGGCAGAAGAGTGGATACAGTTTGAATGCAGCTTAACTCTTATTGGAGCAGAGACAGAGAAAGTAATTGATTATGAAGCTCTATCTTCATACTGTCAGGTCTGCCAAAAATGGCAAAAAGAGCATGGGCCTCTAATTGGCAATGAATGGAAGAATTTCTACGTCTCTCACAATCTGATCTGCTCTAAAAACTATTCTGGCACTCCTGAAGGAATGAAGAGTACTGGTATGCTCCAAATTTTCAAAAGATCTGAAGAAAAACATCATGTTCAACATACTCAATACATTGGTGATGGAGATTCGAAGACTTTTTACACCATTTCCAAAGTAAAACCTTATGGAGAAGATGTAAAAATTGAAAAATTAGAATGTATTGGGCATGTTGGTAAAAGATTTGGCTATCACATGAGAAAACTAAAGCAAGACATGAAAAACAAGAAACTCAGTGACGGAAGAGGCCTTATGGGCAAAGGACGACTTACCGATAAGACCATCATCACAATGCAATCATACTACACAGGAGCCATCCGCAATAATCCAACATCTTTATGCGGCATGACTAGAGGTATCTGAGCCATCTGGTATCATTTGAGTTCCTCAGACGAGTCTCCACAGCATCAATTCTGTCCTGTTGGCAGGAACTCTTGGTGCAAATGCAGGAAGGCAGAAGCTCTTCATCAACTTCAAGATTTTAAACATAAAAAATCTTTGCCTCAGCCTGTAATGGATACTATCCGGCCAGTATTCATAAAAATGACTTCTATCTCACTTCTAAAAAAATGTCTTAGAGGTCACACATAAAACTCCAAGGAAAGTTTCAATAAGATCTTATGGAAACTTTGTCCAAAAAGTATTTTCATTGGCCTTCGTACATCGAAACTTGCAGTAGGAATTGCCACGTTGCAGTTCAATGATGGAATGTTCGGCATCTTGAGAGTAATGCAGCAATTAGGTGTAAGACCTGACCTTTTTGCAATGGCTGCTGCTGCTGCAAAAAAGATCAAACAAACATCAGAAAAGCTAAACGAGAACAGCAAGGGAACACCAAAAAGAAGAGACAAATATACAAAAAATTAAGACTCACCTTGACAGAAGAAGAACAGGATTATGAAGTAGGAGCTTTTTAATTTTGTAGTCTGCTCCACTTCATCAGTGTATATAACATCACTTCACTTTATCACCAAAAAGATAAGAATTTTTTTGTATATGTGGATGTTCATTTTAAATATCAATTTTTATCACACTCTCTAATAAGCCTAATTGAATACTTAAAATGAACATCCGACATTTTCAACGCGAAATTAAAGTTTAATATTTGTTTTTATGTTTTCTTTTAAAGTAAACAAATACAAGAATGTAACCTCAACGCGCACGTTGCAGACTGAATTGAATAGCACAAAACATGCCATAGCATATAGAATAGCAGACGCCTGAAATGCAAAGAATGTTGAGAGATATACTCCTAAGTTAATAATTTAACTTTTAGAGAATTTTAAAAATTTTAATGTGGCCTTACACCATGCAGGGCCGGGATGATGCCTTGAAGCGTCATACCAATGACTCGCAGACATTTGGCAATAGTTTTATCAAAAGCGGGGAACTTTTTCCCTCATTTCTATGGAGATACTGATCTCTCAAATCCCGGCCCTTTAAGGGTTAAAAGAATTGTATTGCAGCTTTGTATATATTATTTTGATAATATTTATAAATAAATTATTACAAATTAGAGAAATTATTTTAAAAAATGGATATTATGAATTTTTGATAAATGACGATTTTTGTTCTCTGGGCTATAACTTTTTAAATTGTTGATATTTTTACATAAAAATTTGGGATTACATAGATTATGATATACAGAATGAAAATATGTAAAAAAAAAATTTCGATTTTTTGAAATTTTTTCGGTATAAGACCCCCTTAAGTGATGCTTTAAAGCCTCTAGAATATGAGGCAAAAAGTCTTTTACGAGGAAAAATTTTTCTTACCTGAATTTTTGAGCTCCTTACCGAGCGCGTTTGGTCGCTCCAAGAGGACTACTTGCGTTGGTAAGATGCCTGCTTCAATGGTAAGGGTTAATGACTTTATATATCTATGTCTCTAATGTACTAACAGGCGTCGTGAGAGCGTTTGGACATATAGAAGTGTCAGTGTATTGAAGTGGCAAAAAAGTCCTTGATATTGCTACAAAAATATCTGTATGCAATTTTAACGATAGTTTTATGAATATTTTGAGGATTATGCATGCTTTGGATATGGATATTGAGGTCCATTCCTACAATTTTTGTATTGAAACCGATGACAAGGGCATTGAACTCGCAGAACGCTCTTTGACAGACGCTGCGAAAAGAAATTGAAGAGGACAATTTTATTTTAGAAAAGCTCGAAACCTAATTTTTAAATCGGCACGCACTATAACTCGAACAATTTTCATTATTTACATTTGAAATTTTAGCTACACGTTTAAAATTACATTTCGAAGAGAAACGCTTAGGGGATTTTTGATACGTTGATTTAAACGTTATTTATAAACAAATAAGTGCTAGTTTTTTTAAGCGAAATTGAAAAAATTTTTTTAAACACTCGCCAATTACACAAAAATTAATATTTTTAAAATCTCCTATGTGTTTCTTTTGCTATACGTATGTAGATAAAGTGGATTATTTTTCTTTGTTCTAGGTTGAAAGTTGCACCAGTTATTCTGCGGGCCGCGGACCGGCTCAAATTAAAGGCGCTTCAGGAAATTGGCTCTTAAGGGGGTTATATACTGATTTTTCCCTCCTATAAAAAGACCTGAAACAAAAAATCTCCATGATTAAGGTTTCTTTTTAAAAAATCCATCAAAAATATAGCATATTTTGATCTAATAGGCCCAAACTGTATTCTGTAGGCCCATTTGATCCAGAGATATTGCTATTTTAAATTTTTTGCATTGGCGTAAACTTCAGAATGAACCGATAGATGAATTTTCAGCTAACAGGGCTTAAAATCTTTGTTTTTGGTGTCATTTAGGGCTAATGCATTTTTTTTATTACATTTTTTTAGTTTAGTATTTTTAAATTAAGAAAAACTGTAAAATATTGGTACATTTTTAACAAATTTTCTTAATTTAAAAATACTAACCAAAAAAATTTACTAACTAAACAAATGCATCAGCCCTAAATGACATAAAAACCAAAGATTTTAAGCCCTATTAGATGACAATTCATCTAGCTATTCAGTCTGGAGTTTACGCTAAACTCCTATACACTAAAGTTTTCAGAAAACACTAGTAAAAGAACTTGTTATGTTATTCTGAAAACATAATACTCCGCACAGCACTAACTTTTTAAACTACAATTACCACTTGTCTTGAAAAGTTAAAGATGACTAAAGATGTTCGCACTCCATTGTCAGAAAGAAAAGGACTCCTCTATAGACTATTAAAGCACCTCTTTGTCGAACTACCATTAAAAGCTTGTATCAGCATTACTCGAGTAGTATCAGCATCATTACTAAATCAAGAACTTCATGATGCTTTCCTCTTCAATAAGAGCAAGCTTGTTGTAGTCCAGGTGCATGATGTGTAAGCCAGCATAATCTCTGGAAATGAAGTAATCCTGCCAAACTGCTGGATAGTGCAGATCTCTAACATCACTTACAGAATTACACTTTATAATAATATTTAAAACACAATAATGTATAAAAAAACACCAACAAGTAAAGCCTAATGATGGCTAATGAGGATCTGAAACAGAAAAATGAAAGTTCTTTTTAGCTTGACAGCTGGAAATAATAATGGAGCTTTAAAATTGACCTGCTTTGAAATAGTAGCTCTGTGTCCAGGAGTATTTTCTTTGAAGACATTAAATGATTTCAAACTTTACTACAAAGAATAAACAAACATGTTTAACCTCAACGTATGCTTGAGGTAAAACATTAGGACTAAAATGCGATCAGCTGACAAAACGCAGTCTATGGCGACTGTGGCGACACGACTGAACCGCGATGAGTGCGCTTATTCGAAATTTCAAAATTGAAATTCTTTTACAAAATCATTAAAAATCAATAAAGCATAATATATAATGCATAAAAAAATGTTTGATAATGTTAAAATAATAATTAAAATATTTTTATAGTGATTTTTTTAGCAAACGTAAATTTTAGTATTTTTAGAAAATTACATTTTAAGCCGTAACTTTTGAAATTTTTTTAATTTATGCCTGAAATTTTTTTCTACTTTTTGGATAAAGTATAGAATCGAAAAATCAAATTAAAAAAAATTGATTTTTGGAACTTTTTTCAGTATATAACCCCCGTAAGTCGCCAATTTTGATTTTTTTTAACGATAATTCTTTGAGTTTACTTAAATATATACCAAACAACATCCTTAAGGGTAGAGTAACTTTTGTATAAACATAAAAACCAACCTTCGTGACTGTTTCCAGCTGGAATCAAAGAAACTTGACCCGTAAGGAACATTTGGAAGATAGAAAAAGTTGATTTTGAGAAAAAACAACTTTAATATTTCTCACAAAAATTTTGATAGCTTTATTAGTTGAGCAGTTGCAAATTTTCAAGCACCGTACAACACTTGTTCCTGCTTTTTTAATGAAGCTTCTGATGACTGCTAATATTTTATTTTTAATTTGGTGCACTTATCAAGACTAAGTGATTCGTTTCCAGCTAATTTCTGTTTTGACTACTTCCATGGCACTTGAAGATTAAAAAAATGTATTTCATTTTTCACATTCTTCTTGATCTCTTTTCTCTTGTTGAATACAATATAATGAGTAAAATGTGTGTGCTCGTTGATGATATATAATTATGTCACTTGATAAATTTAAAAGGGACTCACTCACTCACTCACTGTATTCAATGTTTTTAAGTAGTTCTTCTGGATTACTAAAATTAGTTTCAAGATTATCTATTTTTCTCTTCTTTAAAGCATAATAAGTTTTTAGTTGCAAGTTTCTGTAGATTATTCTGTTTTGATGAATGATGGTTTTTAACTTCATTTTCAAGAAATAAATAAAGTGTCAGCCAACAAATAAAGTAAACAGTAGCAGCCGTCGCGCGTACAATGTTACATTACAATACATGTGCCATATCATTCGGGTGCATTCTCACTGTCGAATTCTGACTTTCTTAGCGTGTCATAGGCGCCACATACTATGTATTTTGTAGTACATTTCGTGTTATGAATCAGACAATTTAAAAAATGAAGCGTTATTCATTTTTATGAAATTTCGTTAAAAATTCGTTTTTTTTTCTTTTTTTGTTTTTTGTTATATTATTTAAAAATTAAGCCTTAAAAATTTTTTTATTTTGACTCTAATGAATGCTTTTACAAATTCTTTGATACTTCTAGAACGCATTTCTGAAATAAAAAAAAAAATGAGTTTTTTTGGTGATATTTGACTGTACACTACCCTTAAAAGGTATTAATATATTACTTTTCCTTTCGAATAAAAAAAAATCCGGAAGAAAGGCTTTTTTTTGGCAGTAGTGGTATAACCCCTTAACCTTTAGAGGACGGGAAAGTGAACCCAGCTCCAAAATATCACGTGAGATCTGACACTATATCTCACATGACCACACGTTATATTTCACGTGATATTGCAGTCCGTGAGCTGTTAAAATCTCTTAGATAATAAAAAGTTAATTTCTCAACATTGGGAGTCGCCTGTGAGGTTGTGCCACCCCCCAGATAAGTTTTAGATGTTTTTTTTTAATTTTAGAAACTGTACACGAGGTCTCACGTCAGGTCTCACATGAGATGTCACGTAAAATATCACGTTAGTTCTCCCATCATTTCTCACGTGAGATCTCATATATAAAGTTTCTAAAATTAAAAAGAAATATCTAAAACGTTTCGAAACATAGATTTTTGGACTTATCTGGGGGGCGGCACAATAACAGTCGACTCCCAATGTTGAGAAATTGCCTTTTTATTATCTAAGAGATTTTAACAGCTCGCGAACCGCAATATCACGTGAGATCTCGCGTGAGTAATTGTATCTTCAACTAACGTGAGATATCACGTGAAGTCATGTGAGATATGTGAGATATCATGTGAGATCTCACGTGAGTCACATGAGATTCAGGTGAGAGTTATATGAGACTCATCTGAGAATCACGTGACAATTTGGCACGAGATTCATATGAGAATCAGGTGAGATTTAAGTGATTCTCATATGATATGAGTATTTTCAACTGGGTTGATCATGGGTAAAGCGTCGATCATGGGTTGCGTCAATATATTCCCAACTGAAAAATATCACGTGAGGTCTCACATGACTTCACGTGAGATCTCACGTGATATTGCGGTTCGCGAGCTGTTAAAATCTCTTAGATAATAAAAAGTCAATTTCTCAACATTAGGAGTCGACTGTTAGGTTGTGCCGCGCCCCAGATAAGTCCAAAAATCTATGTTTCGAAGCGTTTTAGATATTTCTTTTTAATTTTAGAAATTTTATACATGACTCACCTGAGAATCGCGTGAGAATTTGGCATGAGATTCACATGAGAATCAGCTGAGATTCGAGTGATTCTCATATGAGTATTTTCAACCGGGAATCCTTGATTTAAGATACCTATTTTATGCTGATAATGCGCCCCCAATCCCCGTCGTCTAAAGGTTAAGGTATTTCTATCGAGAAGAAAAAGACCGCTAGATTCGTACGGGCGGGAGTAAATAGGGATTCGCAACAAAAACAACGTGGTAACAGCGCAGCACTCATATAGTAAACACGACTACACGAGTATTGCGTTGACCTTTTTTGATAGCTAGTTTACTTTAGAAGTTTTCGGATTCTGTGATAATATAAGTATTTTGAAAACAGTTTTCCCTAATAGAAAATAACCAGGAAAATTTAAATTATAAGACTTATTGAATATAGAGGGAAATTTTCATGAAGCGTTATTCGGGGTAACTATTTTAGAAGGCCTTTGCAATTCTTTTGCTTCGATAGAAATTTTGAAGAAAAGATTAATAAGTTCTTAAGGATATCGAGATTTATTAGTAAAATTTGAAGAAATCAAGAGTCTATTACCCTTACTCTTGCAACTAAAAGGACGGATACCTGGTTTAATGATAAAAAAAATTAGCTTCGCGGAATTTAATACATGCAGAGTAAAATAGAAAATTTCAGAATGACGATCAAGAAGCATTGGTTAATTTTCTATCCGAAAGGATTAATATAAACCGCGCCTTACCTGTCAAAAAGATATTCTTGGAAAGATGCGTCTTCATATTATGCAATTAAAATCTAAGTAGCGTAAAATCATTTATTTATTATAAAAACATTTATAAACTTATAAATTTATTTATTATTGAAATCAAAGTTTATTGTAATGCTTGAAAGTTAATGTAGAAAAGACCAAATATAATAATGCTTTATAAGTAATAAATATAAATTACAATGTTCAATTATGTGTTTTTGCTATAAAATTATATTTTGTTTTCAAACGCTGCAGAAAACGATCATGTAACAGTGACAGGGAGAGAAAGAGAGAAAGGGCTTAGAGAGAGAGTTACGATGTTGCCGAAACTGGACTTAACGAGACCGCTGGCAAAAAGCACGTATCTTTACACACACTTTTCTCACAATCGGGTTACAACAAAAAAATGTTTAAATTATCAAAATCTTCATCTAATTAATTTTTTTAGTGAATCAAAAATGAAGCGTTTCTAATAGACCGTAACCAAGTCTAATAAAGTTGTTTATTGAATGAGAAGTGAAGTGCTTCTAACAGACCGTAACTATGTTATTGTAATAAATAACTTGGAAAAGAGCGTATAATGAATAGTGCCCTATCCTTCCTATGTTAAATGCCGAAATTTTCAAGTGGGATAAAAACCAAACTAGACAAAGAAAGCGCTGAAATTTTAAGATAAGTAGCATAAAACCATTGTGAAACCCTTGACTAAATTTGAAAGAAATCTAACAGAAACTCTACCTGATAGAAATACCTTAATTATATTAAGGGGTTTATATACCGAAAACATTTTAAAAAATCAATTTTTTTTATTTGAGTTTTTGATTTTATACTTTACCCAAAACTTAGAAAAAAATTTTCATGCTCAAATTTAAAAAAATTTAAAAGTTACGGCTTAAAATGTGATTTTCTTAAAGTAATAAAATTAAGGTTTATTGATTTTCGATACTTTAATAAAAGAATTTCAATTTTGAAACTTTGAATACAGCGCGCTCACTGCGCTTCAGTCGTGTCGCCGCAGGCTGTGCGATTTGTCAGCTGATTGCTTTTTAGTTCTAATGTTTTGCCTCAAGCGTGCGTTGAGGTTAATCATGTTTGTTTATTCTTTGAAGCAAAGTGTACAAGTGAAGCAAATCATTTAATTTCCTTAAAGAAAACACTCCTGGAGACAGTGCTACTATTTCAAAGCAGGTAAATTTTAAAGTTCCATTATCATTTCAAGCTGTCAAGCTAAAAGGAACTTTCATTTTTGTTTCAGGTCCTACTCTTAAGCCAACATCAGGCTTTACTTTTTGGTATTTTTTGATAGTGTTGTGTTTAAAAAATAATTATAAAAGTATAGTTTGCAAGTGCAGTTATACATGTGCATTTTCAGCAGTTATGTATATGGCAGCGTTACTTCATATTACATACTTGAATTGTTACATGCTTTGAACATCATGCACATGGACTACAACAAGTTTTTAATTCTTGGACAAGAAATCATGAAGTTCTGGATTTAGTAATGATCCAGATATTATTCAACTAATGCTGATCTGAAGTGTTCGCAAAGAAGTGCCTCAATTATCTATAGAAGAGTCCAGTTATCTTTTCTACATAGCATTGGAGTGCGAGAAGAAAATCTTTAATCAACTTTAACTATTCAATGAAAGTGATAATATAGTTTAAAAAATAAGTGCTTTGCAGAGTGTGCTATTTTCAGAAGAAAATAATAAGATCTTTTATTGTTGTTTTCTGAGAATTTTGGTTTTTAGGAGTTTAGCGTCAACTCCTGGTTGAACCGTTCCACGGATTGACATGAAACAGGGCTTGAAATCTTTGTTTTTTATGTCACTTAGGTCCAAAGCTCTGAAATAGTGGAATTTTTTTGATTTAGTATTTTTAAAACAAGAAAAACTGATAAAATTTGAAAATTTTAATAAAATTTTTCAGTTTTTCTTGATTTAAAAATACTAAATCAAAAAAATTCCACTATTTCAGAGCTTTGGGCCTAAATGACATAAAAAACAAATATTTTAAGCCCTGTTTTCAGGCCAATTTGAGATTGCAATATCTCTGAATCAAATGGGCCTACGGAGTTCGGTCTGGGTTCATTTGATTCAGAATGAGCTATATTTTTATTATATAGATAGTATAAATTATTATTAATTTAAATTTCTGGTTTACAGGTCATTTAAAATCATGTGATCGATGGGTATGTAACCCCCTTAAGCGCCAGGAGCCTACGCACAACTCATGGAGTATTGTAATTGTGATTTCATTTGCTAAGTGATTGTTTTGCTCACCTCAGCATGATTTTTTCATTATTATTCAATTTGTGTATTTTCTCATTTATGGAAGTTTTTATGGAGGCTTCTTATCCGAGCTAAATAAAGGCTCTGGTGCCCTGTTTAGCTCAATTGTGTGTGTTTTTATTTGATTTCAACTTTTCCCTCTCAAATCGGTTTTAAATTCAGTGCAAAAAATCAAAGTTCAAATCAGCAGGTGAGTACTTCATGGACCAGACGGCCGCCTACATAACACAATTGAAGCCTTTTTACTTCCGTAATCGTTGGACATAAAAAACTATTTTTTTCTCAATTTTTAACTATTTACTCAAAAACTAGTTGACAAAATGACTTGAAATTTTTACAGATTATAACTATTTATATTCTAAATTACCAACATTTTTTTCCGAGCAGTTAGTAATTTAATTTAAGAGAGTTATACGTTTTTATTAAAAAAAACACGTTTTTAATAAAAACGAAAGAACCATAATAGGTATATATTTTTCGGAAATTATAGGTATTTTTATGTTCTTTATCTCAAAAAAGTGATGCATGAAATCTGTCATCACAATAAGACTGTTTTGATTGGTTATTGTTGTTATAAACATAATCTATTTTTCAAAGCACGTTAATTACAGCTATATTATAATTTACAATTGGTTAAATAAGCATTAATAAATTAAATTTAAAAAATTAGACATTACATGAAATTAGAAACTAAAATTTAATACTAAAAAGACATTTCATGAAACTATACTTTTATAATTTAAAAGTAGTAGCATGTTTTCAGGGTTTATTGCTTAGAATTAAGGGGACGTCGGAACACTTCGTTCGCTGACACTGTGACCGTCAGTGACGCTCATGCAAGCCCATTCATTCGAGCATATTCTAACGCGTTCAATGACGTCAAATGAATATAAATAAAAATAATTAAATATTTAATACTGATTGGTATCAGAAATTAAGGGCACGTGAAGCGCGCATGATCTTGCTATGTTCTTTAAAATGCTTTTTGTCCGATTCAAATATCTCAATCCTATCATTCAAAAACTACTACCAAGTCATTGGCATTTAGCTTGCTCCTAACTAATTTATTGTTCCATTATTATCTTGTTTTTATTATTGTTTTATTTTTATATGCTTATTTTAGAATTTAATGAAAAGCTAACAAAATTTGAATATAAATTTTGTTATTGGAATAATTAAAGTCCTAAAAAACAGAATTTTTGAAACTCAATGTACAAAACTTCATTTCCCGCAAGCTTGAATAAAAATGCATGCGCTAAATTAAGTCATATTGCTTCGAGAGTAATGGCATGAGTTCAAGTATCAACTTGCAGAGATGCCCGATCGTAGGCAGTTGGCCTGCCTCGATGTCTCTCTCGGCCTCGCACTCCCAGCACTTTTTTTTTTATGAGCTGTCTTGCTTGTCGGTTCTTCGTTCCTGGATGGTATAGGTCCGCGTTACATGGAAACATTATCGCACCCCGAGAGGGAGGGCCATTCACCTTATATTAGCCTTTTCAAGTCATCCATTCTTACTTTTTCCAAAGGCTATATACACAACTACCGCCGCCACTTTCGCTTTTCTTAAAACAAAAACTAGTAGATAAACTTCAAAAATTCTTTTTAATTTAGAAAGTTTAGTTAAAGGCGGAAAAAATAAGTGGTCGATCATTGAAAGAGATCGATTATTCACTAAGATACAGCTATTCAAAAAATTGAAACAAAAT